>PVKC010045162.1:0-11468 GCA_004027635.1 Crocidura indochinensis | reverse complement strand
GGAAAGAAAATAAGAAAGTGAGTTACTAAAGTCAGCCCATGTCCCAGGAGGGTGGTGCTCTCTAAAGGTATAAATACATAGATAAGGGGGGGGGCAGAGTTAGTACAGCAGGTAAGGAGCTTGCCTAACACATGGCAAACCTGGATTTGATCTCTGGCATCCCAGGTGGTCCCTCAAGCAACACCAGGAATAATTTTAAAGTGTAGAGCCAGAACTCCCAAACATCACAGGTGTGAACACCCCCCCCCCCAATTGTGAGAAATCTTTTGGGACGACCATGGAGCACATAATTAAAATATGGAGATGGCTTCTGAGAGTGCAGGCGTGCAAATTATCTTTTAAATTTATTTTACTTTAATAAAAATTTATTTAGATAGCATGATGTGCCTAATTGTTTACAACAGGGTTTTGCACATACTATAGTTGATCACGCTCATCATCCTATGAGCCCATCTAGCCACCTTATTCCCCATGACCTCACATTCCCTTCCATGTCTTAACCCGAATCCTTGACAGGTAGATTTTTTTGTTATTTTGTTATTTTGTTTTTGTTTTTGGCTACACCCGGTGACAATCAGGGGTTACTCCTGGCTATGAGCTCAGAAATCGCTCCTGAGGGATTGAACCTCAGTCAGTCCTAGGCTAGCGCCTAGTTCAATTCTCGTCACTACTCTGACTTGACAGGTAGATTTTATAGTTTAATTATTGTAGCTTTGGTGATGATTTCAGTCATGTTATAGCTAGCTTGCCTCTCCTCCACAGAGAGGTCCAAGACTACTTGCCCTTGACTCTGTGTTATTTCTAGGTCAACTCTTATTTTGGTTGATTTTCTCCTTCTTTAGAATTTTTATTTCTGTCATCCCAAAGCCAATGTTTTGCACACTTTTGATAGATACCATTTCCTAGATGAGTTTTCCAGATAAGTGAGAACACTCAATATTTCTCCTTGTCTTTCTGACTTGGTCTACTTAACATAAGTTTATCAGTTCCATATATAAATATATAATATTGAAGATTCCATTAAAATGTTCTAAAATAATGGCAGTCAAATATGTCAGCAAAGTAATAACTAAGATATTAATACTAAGAAATTTGTTCTACTGCAAATAGTCAATTAGAAGAGACAAAGCCAAAAAGATTAGTGCTTTCAAAATAATGTCTAAAAACATCAAATAAGTAGGTATCAACTTAAAATACAGACACTTTTTTTCTCCCTTAATAGGGAGATTTACAAGTTACTTAAGAACAAAAATAGAAGAGAATCTATGGAAAAATATCTCATGTTCATTGATTAGAAGAATCAGTCATTGATCATCCATGAAGAAAAAAACTATCATTGAAAGAATGACTATGAAAATAACTGCCCTACCTAAATGATATATATTCAATGCAATGTCCAACAAACTCTAGTGATATTCTTCTAGGACTTAAAATGGTCACTAGTGCAATTCTTTTCTTTTTGGTTTTTGGGCCAAACTGGTGATGCTCAAAGGTTGCTCCTGGCTATGCGCTCAGAAATCGCTCCTGGCTTAGGGGACCATAACAGATGCCAGGGAATCGAACCACAGCAGTCCGAGGCTAATGCAAGCAAGTCAGACAATTTACTGCTTGCACATCACTCTGACCCCACTAGTACAATTTATTTGGAATTTTAAACATCAACAATAGTCAAAACCATTGTGAGAAATAACAAATTACAAGCCATTTTCAAATGTCTAAATAAGGGGCCGGAGAGATAGCATAAGGGTAGGGCGTTTGCCTTGCATGCAGAAGGATGGTGATTTGAATCCCAGAATCCCATATAGTCCTCTGAGATTGCCAGGAACAGTTTCTGAGCATAGAACCAGGAGTAATTCCTGAGCTCTGCTGGATGTGACCCCTAACCCAAAAATAAATAAATAAATAAATAAATAAATAAATAAATAAATAAATAATATTTTGGGCATATGGGCAAAGATAACTCTTGCATTGTTTCTTTATTTAAATGAAAAAGTCCTTAACATTTTTTAAGTATTTAGCTTGAAACATTCCAAAAATGAAAAACAAACAAAAAATGACTATACTTTTTCTACAAACCATGCTTAGCCTAGATTTGTTCTATAAATTTGTGAGGCTGAGTTCAGCTTCAAATTACAAAATACCATGAACGATGAAGTCTGTCCAATGATAGAATCAGTATGCTCAATTAATTATTGAGTTATTTTAATATTAGGATGAATAATTTATTGAAATAATTGTGTGATCAGAGTTACAAATTTCTCCTACACTTTATGAAGTGTGATTAACACTGATGGATACAGCAAAGAAAATATACCAGTTGATCTTTCTCGGTCAGAACACTTATTTCTTTTCAAAGTTTCTATTTATTTATGTACTATTATTGATTATAGTTCTGTGATTTACAATACTTGTAATGATTAGTTCTCTGATATATAATTTTAAAATCACATCCACAACCACAAACTTAATTTCTTAAGATATGAAAAAAACCATAATGTTCTCAGGATGAATAAAGTTAGAAATGTGTGCTTTTCCTAATCTTCGGAGAAATGAAAAAATTTTCAATGCATCAAAATATATGAGAAACTTTGCTTTCTTCTAAGTTATTTGGTCAACTATCATTTGCTTTTGTTTGAATATATATTACTTTTATTTCAATGAAAATTAGTAAATATTAAATTCATTATGAAAAATTTAGTTCATTATTTTAAACATGGACTATAATATCTTCTAAATTATTTTATATGTTTATAAATATATAAATATAAATATATTTTAATATTTGCCAAAGACACAAGTTAGATAAATCCTTTTACTAGGCATGAAAGATAGATATTATACAGCTCTTTCTCACAAACATTATGTCAATTTCTAAAAAGCAATATGCCACACATGAAAGTAAGTAAGAAAGCGACTTAAAAATAAACTATTACTTAAGTATTTGGGAAATATAGAAGCATATATGAAAGTTATAAATATATAAATGAGCCTATGAATTTTGGCTGAAAAGTAGTGCACTCAGTTATTCCAATGATGCCATAAATTGGGATATATATCCTCGAGCAATCAGACTAAGTTTATCACGATTATAAATTAAGAAGCTTCAGCTAAAATTGTTCTCCTGAAATTCAGACTCATGTTAGAATCTGCCTCTTTAAAAATAACCCTTACAGATTCAAGTTTATGTCTTTGCATTAGATGGTTTGATATGACTGTGGCTTTCATCTTTGAATAATAGAGTATTATCTGGTTACAACACATAATTCAATTAACATTATCCTTTAAATTTCTCCATCCTTTGTTGAAATGCTGCAATTTATTCCTCTTTTATCCTTTGCCTTCCCACTTTCAATCTTAGAAACTGTTGTCATTAATCTGTATCTTTTGAGGTTATCATTGCACTTTAGCTAAGAATCATTTCATTCTTATCATCATCTGGATTGGACTCTATATTGTCTCTCAGCGTCAATATTATATCCTTATATATGTTTAATCTTAGTCAAGATGTATTATCCTCAGTTCTGGTCATATAAATTAAATGTTCCACTGGATATGTAAATTATCTTGGAAGCCAGATAAATTAGGAAATTTTGCTTTCAGTGTTGAATAAAGATCTTTATCCTTAAATCAGACATTATAGAAACAAATGGAATGCTATATACTGGCATATTTTAAAATACTAATATTTTAACCTCCCAACGAAGAAAAAATAGATACTTGTAACTCAAGATTGACTCTGGAGTTTGAAGTCTTTTAATTTATTTTAAAAAGTGGAGTATTGGGGCATTTACAAAAGTCTTCATTTTTGGTCTCTCTCTCTCTTCTCCAGCTGTCAAGTTATAATAGCTCTGGCTTTACTTGCTTGGACTAGAAGCAAAAGGATTCACCCCAAAGCAACCTGAGAAATCAAATCCCAGAATGCTTTACCTAAAATAAATCTAAAATGAGACTAGTTTCAATCTTGTGCTTTTATGTTTGTGTGCATTAGGTCTTATGAATATTGAATAATATATTAATGTCCGGATGACTCATCAGACTGTACCAGAAACCAGATTTTCTGATTTTTAATTCAGGGTCCTTTGCTTCATTATGACATGGTATCTTCTTTTCTACAAATATTGCTGAATAATTATCTGAGGAATTCATAATCAAATCAGAGTACTTAAAATATTTTCATTGGTAACTGTAGGCAAAAATAAGAAAGCAAAAAGGGTTTGCAATAATGGAATTAAGGGAATTTAAATTTGCAACTAAGTACAAGTAAAAGTAATAGTAATAGTAAAAAAATAGGAGTAGGAGGGAGGGCGGTTCATGGTGACTGGGTTACAATAGACTTCAAATAAAATATTTCATCAGGAAATAGTAAATACAAATAATAATAAATACTACAAAATGAAATTTTATTTTCTTTACCCTACCTCTTCAGAAGTTTGATCTATACTCACTTTTCAAGGGATAACTGGCAACATTTTCTAAAATCGATTCATTTTTTATCATGTTCTCCTGATAGGAAGATTTTCAGAAAATTCCATGGATTTTGATGGTTAATTTTTCAGGAAAGTCCTTTTATTTTTATTCATTTATTTTTATTAATATACTTATTTAAGCATTATGATTACAAGCATGTTTGTAATTGGGTTTCAGTCATAAAAAATGTGCAGTCCCCTTCACGACGGCAAAGTCCTCTATTGACATATACTTTTTCCCCACTTGGATTCTGCCTACCTCACTCTCTTATTCTCTCTTGCTCTTCTCTTAAGTATACTGCATTTTTTTTTACTGAGGCATTTTTTCAGTCCTCTGATTTTTGTTCCTCCTTTCTTTTAAAATTGTGTTTCTCTATATAGAATTATTTTCTGAGCTTTTTATCCTATGTTGTTAATAATGTTTTAGTTCAACATCAAATACAGATGATAAAGTTGAGTGACCCTCATCGTTCTCAGTTTCTAACAATCTCTGAAACTAACTATGCAACACCATATACCTACAAAATTATCTTAAAAGACTCAAATAGTTCCATTAAGATATCATCTCATACTCCTGAGAGGAAACTGTACAAATATGCCAAAGAGCAGGCCTGAATTTAGTAGGCAATACAGTACAAGCCAGCTCTTGTTTCTAAACATTATGCCCAGAAGAGATCTTTGAAATTTTATAAACAGATGGATTCTTTTTGCTTGATTCACTAATGTTTTACAATTAACTAATTAACAGGTTTATTGCCAAAATTAGCAATAAAAAGTGTTCAGGAGCTTCGACCAAAGCAGTCTTTTGCAATTACATAGATACCAAAACAATCTGAATGATAGTTTGAGGCTAAATGTGGCCCAAATCAGAATTTCACCTGCTGTTTTCAAATAAAAGTTGACAAATATTAAAATGAACCCAGCAGATTTCCACATCCCTTTCACATACACGAATCTTTGCTTTAATTATTAATAATTACAGGGAACACAAACTCTAGTTAGGTGGATTAAATGCACCCAGATTTCTTGCAAGTGTGCAAAATTGCTTAGCAAAGGCAGTTCTGAAGGACTATCAGGAACTGTTTTTATGAAAGTCCATCTGCTGCTTTCTGGCCTATAGGACCTTAAATGACCTGTTTAACCTCAGCTCCCACTGTTTCTCACTGGAATCATGTCAGTCTATGATCCTGTGAGTAATCTCATTACTCCTTTGATTTTTTACTTCTGTCAAAGTCAGGTCCTTGGAGTTCCTGAAACAGTCCACACCCTGTATTTTGCTTTGGTCTGAACCCTCTTTTGTCCTCAATACTTTCTAGATGCCTTTGCGATTTAGTTAGTCATATATTCTGCAATCAGATCCCTATCTTGGCTCCAGAAAACAGGATTCAAATTTGAAGAGGGAAGAAAGGTTAAGGTCTCCTCTTGGTGTTCCTCACTGAACTGCAAACAGATCAAGAAACACCTTTTGCTTTTAAATAAAATTACCTGCTAGATTAAAAAATGCACTGGAAGAAGCAAAGAACGAAGAGGAAGTGAAAGGAGGACAGAAGGAAAGTAAAATAAGCACGAGGGAGTAAAGAAGGAATAAAGGAAGAAAGAAAAAGACAGGGGAGGAAGAAGGAAGGGAGGAAAGATGAAAGAAAAAGAGAGGAAGGAAGGAAAGGACGAAGTTGTCATATTTTAGTGTATTTCATGTTTATTTCATATTTCATATTTCATGACTAGGTACCATCTGTCAACTGGGTGCATATGACCCCCCTTTGGGATCTCTAGGCATTCCAAGGTGCAAGCTTCATAAATGAAGTTTGGTGAAGTATCGATGGAATTAGAGGGAACCATGTTAAGTAAAAATTCAGAGAGAGAAAACATAGCAATGATCTCATTCATCTCTAGTAGATTGGAGATTAAATAAGGGGCACAGTTTTGAATAGTGACACACATCCTAGGCTTTGGAATACAAATCTTGTGTAACCAAGCAATGTGGGGAAGTGGGGCAGAAAATTTGATATATGAACATTGGTGCAGGATGTTGGGGTCTTTGGTGGTGGTAGGATGTCATAATTTCAATAATAGAATTAACATCATTCTGACTATGTTATTTGAGCTACAGCAAAAATTATTGATTAAGAAAAAGACTAGGGGGTCAGCAAGTAGTACAGGTATCACAGTTAAATTAAAATTATGGAAAACACTGCTTTTATCCATATCCCTAAATTGATTGCTCAGAAATTTCATAGAAATTTCACTTTGTGCTGGGATTCCTTATTCCTGCTTCTGTATAAACAGAGTTTTAGTCTTTTATTTTTCTACTATAAAAATATGCTTCATCAGTTATATGCTAATCTTCTTGTGCTAGAAGGGAACAGAAATAAAACTCAGTACTCAAAAGAATTTGTCAGAAGTGAGAACATTTTTAGCCTCATTCCCAACATGGATACCTCATGCATACAGGTCTGGTACTTAAGGTTTCTTTGTTGACTAACTCTTAAAAATGCCTATTTTTCCACCCTCCCCCCTTTTCTTGGAGGATTATACCCATTAATGCTTAGGGGTTACTCATGACTCTGTGCTCAGTGATCATTCCAAATAGTATCTGAGGATGCATAAAATGCCAGATATTGGATGTGGTCTCCAATATGCAAAACATCTCTCAGCCATTTTAGCTCTCTTTCCAACTCCAGATAAATATTCTCAGTGCATTATTGATTAATTATAAATATCTTTTGTACTTAACAAGTTGAAATTCTGTTAATTTAATATAATATATAAATTATTTTTATAAATGTAATAATATATAAATAAATATTCTCTACATTGTTGGATATGAATCAATGATGATCTCTTAATCTTACGGTAAGGGCATAACAGTGAGTTAAAGTAGAGAACGTGTTATTTACTAAATTCAGTTCAGCTGAGTCTTCCTCTGGGTCTTCCTGGGTTCTACACCATAAAGTAAATTATTGTCCTACATAGTTTTTTAATAATATTTATTTTGATCAAAGTGAATTATGAATCGTTCACAGTAATATTTAAGGTACATAATGACAATGAATCAGGGCCATTTCCACTACTAGTGTTGTCCTCCTTCCACCCCTGTTCCCAGCATTCATCCCATATCTCCCCACTTTGTCCGCTGGACTGTGAGTGTAACTGGTCCCTTGTTGTATAGCTTATTATTGATTGGGTATCAATTCTGTTGACATTGACTTTGGGTTTGGTGTTTAAGTCTGATCATTTTTATTTCCACTCAGTGTTCATACTGCTGTTTGGTCATGATACCATCTATTTTCCCCTGCAATTTATGAAGCAGAAAAAGATGATTTAATTTCTGTGGTTCTGTTGGAAAAAGAAAAAAAAGGCTGGGAGGAGTTCATATAGAGGCTATAAATGTTAATTTAAAAGAAGAAAGGGAAAAAAAAGAGAAGCATAACAACAATAAAAAAAAAAGCAACTACAGAAAAGCACAACAGCAATAAAAAACAACAACAGAACAACAATCACAAGAAAGAAAAGAAGGAAAAAAGAGGAAGAAAAAGGAAAAAGGAAGGAGGGCTGGCATGGAAGGTTTTCGTTTTGTTTTATTTTCTTCACAGGCACAGTAAGTTTTGGGGAAATTAAAAAGGGAATTCCTTTGGTCTAAGTCTTACAGGATTTCTCTGCTCTTGAAGCATACTGTTATGGGAACAAACTACAAGGTCCATACATGTTCATTATAGAACCCTGAGGTCGTTTTACGGTGGTAGGAAAAGTTCTGCTCAGTTGTGCATGATAAAATCAGGCCTCTGTAGCTAGAGATCTTGGTATTTGCACAGGTCATAGGATGAAGTCTAGGATAGAGTCTTTCTTTTTTTTTTTGGTTTTCTTTGACCACACCTGGCAATGCTCAGGGGTTACTCCTGGTATGGGCTCAGAAATCACTCCTGTCTTGGGGGACCATATGGGACTCTGGGGATCAAACTGGGGTCTGTTCTAGGCTAGCACTGGCAAGGCAGATGTTCTGTTCCATCACAGTTGTTGTAAACAGTCTTCTGAAATTAGTGGTCTTGGTTTTTGTACAGATCCTAGGATGAAACGTAGGATAGAGTCTTTTGTTATAGTTCCAGAAGTTCTGCTCTGTTGCAGTTGTCAAAGTCAGAACTCTGGAATTAGAGGTCTTGGTTTTTGTACAAATCCTAGGCGAAGTCTATGCTAGGGTCTTTCTTATTGGTCCCAGGATAAGTTTTGCCCAGCACAGTTGTTAAAATCAGTCTTCTGTAATTAGTGATCTTGGTTTTATCTCAGATCAAAGGACAACGTGTCTTCTGATTTCATCTTACCATTAGGTGATGAGATAGGGCAACCAGATCAAGGTGTTGCTGTTTCCTTGTTGTCAGGATGTTGTATCAAAACTGGGTTGGGGCCCGGCAGTGGCGCTGGAGGTATGGTACCTGCCTTGCCTGCGCTAGCCTACGGTGGACCCTGGTTCGATCCCCCGGTTTCCCATATGGTCCCCCAAGCCAGGAGCAACTTCTGAGCGCATAGCCAGGAGTAACCCCTGAGCGTCACTGGGTGTGCCCCCCCCAAAAAAAAAACTGGCACCAGTTGGTGCCAAAGTGGATATTAGGAATTGCCCCAAAAGAATTTGGCTCTTTGTGCTGTTGCAGGGAACTGTGTAGGTTCCCTATATTTGTGATCTGGGGGTAGGTGTTGTATAGTTGCTTTATGATCACATGAAGTCTAATTTGAGTCTACATGACACATGTTCAGGGTGAGATGTTTCATGTATTATAAAATGCATGGGTTCTTATACCTAGTAGATACATACATTCTATACATAAAATTTCTCCCTTTTTAGTATGCCTTTGCAAAAGGAAATGGTGCCATATTATATTGCTGGTGCATCTGGAGGTAAGAATGACAGGCTACACAATCTCTGTGTCCTGATTTTGACATGAGCTTTTATCCCAAAAAAGACTTTTTCTTCTAGGTTTTCATATCAAGCAGAACCAAAACAGGTGAAGTTAAAAAATATGTAGAGTAGAAGAAATAATTAAAAATAAATTAAATAAAGTAATTAAAGAAAGAAAAGAGATGGAGGAGGCTACTATTACACTTGGAAATAACCACATCAAGAAATAGTACTTAATAGAGGTATTAAACATACAAAGGAAATATAGGTATTCCCATGAAGTCTTTTGAGATATTCTTGTGGGGGGTGTCTTATATACTTTTGAAGTTCAGCTGTGCAGACTTTTATAGGACCTTTAACATTTGCCTATTTGTTAATGGTCCTTTATCAGAATAGAACAAGAATTGAGGAATATTCCACGATGTATATGTACCATAGTTACTTCACCAGTCATTGATCTTGGACACTGTTTGCTTCCAGATTTTGGCTATTATGGATAGTGTTGCAGCAGCAGTCAACTTCTTGAGAAGCCAATGAGGGTTGGGAGGGCATTGGTTGAGGCAAGTGGGTGCTAGTTGAGGGATTGGTGAAACATGGTACATCTGACACTCAAAGATAAATAGCTTTACAGTAATTTCATAGTGACTAAGTATTTGTTAAAAAGAAACAGCTAACCTCTTAGTCCACTTAGTCCACCCACTAGTTGTGGGAGCTGATGTCACAGAAACAAACTCATAGTCAACACTTTCCTATAAAAGGATGTCCTTGAAGCTACTGTCTTTTTTTAGGAAGAAAGACACACTTTCCTGGGAGATAAACTACTTTGCTAATGACCCAATGCATATCCCACTCTCATTTTTATATCCCCTATTCTAGGGTCTGCCAATTTTTCTGGATTGCACACCATTTAGCTCTGTGCTGCCTTACACCTGGGCAGGAAGAACAGTCTTTCTCTGACAGCTGATTTTTCTTCTAGTTGCAAAGACCCCATCTTTTCTTGAAGATTGAGCTCCTGTGGCTACAGAGATAGTAGAAGGTCAATGTACAAATGTTAAAAGTTGTTAACCCTGGTTGAGTCTCCAATATCACAGGTTCCCTGAGCATTGTACTATGTAGCCATGGAGATCCCTGATTATTATGGGATGGGATACTGGTGACCTCTATGTACCACAGAAACGAATTCCTTGGTCTTTAATAGCATAGGGCATAAGTAACAAGACAATCTTAGGCTTGAGCACTGGCCTGCCAAACTAGTTAGCTGAGAATCATAGGAAGTGGTCTCTGGACATCCTGAGCATTACTTTTGAACACTACCCTCCTTCAAAAACAAACAAAAAAGGAAGACAGAGTAACAATATTATCATCACCTTGCCACTGGAAAAGCTCTAGGACCTAACACAACCATCGTTTTAGTTGATATTTTTCTGTCACTTACTATATATCAGATACTCAAATGTGAGGAGAAATGTCTTCATTTGCATTCCTCACTCACGTGGGTATACATTTTGTCTTTATTTTTGTCCTCAGTCTTCTCTTTAATAAAGCAATGTTTGGTCACTTCAATTGGTTTGGATGAAAAAATCTTGTCTATTCTTGGTTGTTGATTCATTAGTAATATGATGTCAATACTATTTTTAACAACTGGTCATTTTATATGATCATTCCTGAATGCATAAGAATTTTTATATAGGTAGAATTTTCCACATAGACTTTTTAGTACTCTGCATTACGATGCTTTGTATTAATCTGAGAAGCTGAAAATATCTCCTAACTACCATCTTTCTAATCTTTTCATTTAGAATTTTATTCCTTCACTTTTGTACTTTCTTGTAGTTAATTTTTGCATTAACATTGTCTTTGACATTGTCTAAGATATAATGCTTTAATTTTTTGTCTAATGTATGGAAAATTAAGTATACAATTTCTCTACTGATAATGGTAATACTGATAATGACATTCTTAATGTTTAAATTCCTTGCATATTTTATTAAAATGTGTACCATTATTTCATCCCCCTTTCTTCAGAGAGCTGAGCAGACACTATTTAAGTAACTTTCAAAGAATTACTAGTGTTATTAACAATCATCTTTTTTTTTCAGATTAAAACATGACTT
>PVKC010045161.1:0-11465 GCA_004027635.1 Crocidura indochinensis | reverse complement strand
AAAAAAAAAAAAACCAAAAAAAAAAACAAAAAACCCAACAAAAAAAAAAAAGTAAAAGAAAAAAAGAAAAAAGAAAAACAGAATATAAAAAACCAACAAACAGTTAAAAAAAAAAGATAGTAACTACCAAAAAAATCAAGAGCATCCAGCAGCTACAACAACAAAAGAATCAGCAAATAATAACCACAAGAGTGAAAAAGGAAGTAAAGAAAGAAAAAAAGGAGGAAAAGAGAAAAAGAAAAATAAAATAAAAAAAAACAAAGGGAGGAGTGGGAGGAGTGCTGGTGTGGCAAGGTTTTGTGTCCCCTCCCCCCCTTTTTTTGCATAGGCACAGTAAGTATTTAGGAAGTAAGAAAGAGAATTCCTTGGCCTAAGAGACTCAGGTTTTCTCTGCCCTTGAAGCATACTGCCATGGGAACAACTACTGGTGCCATACATGCTCATTACCACACCTCACAGTCTTTTTATAGTGCCAGGAAACTTTCCACTCAGTTGTAGATGATAAAATTAGGCCTCTGTAACTAGAGATCTTGGTATTTGCATAGGTTATAGGACAAAGTCTAGGTTAGAGTCTTTTTTTTTTTTTTTTTTGGTTTTTGGGCCACACCCAGTGACGCTCAGGGGTTACTCCTGGCTATGCGCTCAGAAGTCGCTCCTGGCAGGCACGGGGGACCATATGGGAACCGGGGGATCGAACCGTGGTCCGTCCTAGGCAAGGTAGCAGGCACCTTACCTCCTGCGCCACCTCCCGGCTCCCGTAGGTTAGAGTCTTTCTTTACGGTTCTAGAAGTTCTCTTCCACGTTTTGAACCATTTTTTCTGCTTTGTTTTGAGACCTCTCTTGATTAGTTTTAATTTTTTTGATTCTCTAGATTTCCCAAATACTTGCTATATTTTCTCCGTAACTTCTCAGTATTTCACCAATACCTGTCTTCATCACCTCTGGCACATGAATGTTTTTTATTCTTTCCTTTTCACTTTGTTCTATTATTTATTCTATTTTTTTTACTCTTCTCTGTCTCTACTATTTCAGTGTCTCTACATAGTTCAGTGTGTCTACTCATTTCCAGAAAAAGAATTGCTTCTTTCTTTTCTCTTACCTTTGGGACTTCCATGATTATTTTCCAAATATTTATTCACTTCTTAATCCTATTTTTGTTTGTTTTGGGACCACAGCTGGTGGTGCTCAGGGCTGACTTATGGCTCTGTGCTCAAATATCAATCATGGCCCATGGCAGGGTCATGGGACCATATATGATTGAACCAAGGCAGCTTCATGTATGGCAATTGCCTTATTGACTTTACTATCTCTTTATCCCTTTACCCTAAGTATTTTGTTTAGAAGGAAGACTTCTGCCTGAAGTGTGTTTTGCAATGGAATCTCTCCACTTTGACTTTTACTCTGACTTTCTGATCTTTCCCTCTCAACCTTAGTTCTTTGATGCCTTTTACTATCTTCTTTCATGTTTCCTATATCTGCCTATTTATCTGCCTATTGTTTCCAGATTAATCATTCTACTTTCCCCCCCCCCCCCCCATGGTCTACTCTTGTCTTTTCTCTCTTATGTCTTTATCTGAAGAAGAGATTTGACCCTGCTGGATGAAGACTCACTTTTTTCCTTGGAGAACTCTGAACCACAGTCACTATAGACCAAAACAGAGCCACATGAGTCAGGTTCAGAAAAGGTGGATGTGAAAGAGGATGATGACGGAGAAGATGCAATTGACTCACATTTGCTTTCTGAACCATGATGCGCTTTGTTGTATTTTTTGTTTACTCAGGTTCTTCCTGGTTCTGTGCTCAGGTATCACTGTTGGAAGACTTGGGGGAACTATATGGGGCCCGGGAATTAAACTTGTATGGCTGTGTGCAAGGTAAGCACCCATTGTATCCACTGTACTATCACTCTGACCTTTCTTTGGTGTCTTTTTCAGGAGCTCATGCAATTCATCTGTAAAACATCCAAGATTTGTTTTAAGAAATTAATGGTAAATTGAGAATTTCTTATATTGTGTCGTGGTAATTATCCTTCAACAAAAAGCTCTATAGCCTCTTCCTTTCACCTTGCATTATATTTAGAAAAATCCATATTAGAATAATTTCAGTTTTGAGTCACATACAGCTGTGTTCAGGGGCCACTCCTTGCTTGTGCTCAGGAATTATTCCTGACATAATTCAGGTTTGGGGACCATATGGGTTACTGGAGATTGAACCCAGGTTGGCTGCATGCAACCCAGCTGCTAAACTATCACACTGGCCCCAAGAATGTCAGTTTCTGATATCTACACATATTGCATCCTGGAATAAAAGGCCAATTTTGGCACTTTCTTTATAATCAGACACAGCCATGTCATATAGGATTTCTTGGAAGGTTCCTCAAACAGACGAAAGTGTCCTTTGTACACTGTTGGCTGGAATATAAATTGGTGAATCCACTTATTCCATTTTACTTAGAAAACAGTATGGACCATCCCCACCAAATAATTAAGAGCAAGACTACCATCAAACTTAGTGATTACATTTCTATGTACCTATTATGGTATATGAAATACTAATTAAAAAATATTTGTGCATCCCTATAGTTGCAGCACCACTCACAATAGCAAAGGAGGAGTTAGAGATGACCAGCTAAAGAAGAAACGGTATCTCCTTTTTCTATATACAATAAATATGATTCAGTTTTTTAAAAACAGAGCAGTTTCATCATCTACAACATGGATGGACTTGGAAGGGATATTTTGTTTGAAAGGCAAATACCATATGACTTACTTAATGAAAACAGACAAGGCAGGTGGGCAAACAATAAAAGTAAACTCTTATAGAGGCTTGTGACTGCCAGAGAGAAAGGTAAACAAAATGGATAAAGAGTATTATTGGTATGGAAAAACTCGATTTTCGGTGGTGATTAGAGTGCAGTATATATGGATGTAAAATTATAATGCTGCACACTTGTTATAAATCTTATGTTATAAACTAATGTGCCTTCAGTGAAAATTATATAGTCTCTAAGGAAGCTTCAAGTTCATCTTCTCCCCTTCTAGTGTTGGCTGGAGATGGTGGATGTTGTAGAGCATCTTGGACTATGAGAATGAGGGGTTTCTAAAGAGCTCAGTTCTTGACCTTCATGTGGTGCCACTGTATCAGTTGCTCCAGCTGCTCCTTCTCTGCAGAGTTGTTCTTGTTTTGATGGGTGTTAAACCTATGGTTTAACAATGGTTTAACAAGCAATGGGCATGATCCCTCTGTCTGAAGTGGAACCAGCTATCACCTTCTGAAGTCACCACTGGCAGCCCATAGCCCATCACGGGATCAATAGAAGCCAGTTTCTAGCATTTTCCTGTCTTCATTCTGGTTGTCTTCAGAGAACCCCCACATCAGACTCTGTGTCTAGGAAACCCATTCAGGATACCCTCCTGTCCCTTCCTGACCAAATAGAACCAGGGAAGGAGAACCCAGATTTCCCAGCAAGCTTCAGGCTCATATAGAGCTGCAGCTGCTAGGCCCAAAGTTTCAGTCACTGGATGATCTGGGAGTGGGCAGGAGAGGGGTGTGATCAGGAGTATGAATTCAACAGGTCTTGTACTAAGGAGAGAAGAATGTATGGAAGATACTCTGCTTCTGAGCTGGGAGCAGGGTTCATGGCTGCAATTTGAAGAAAGGTCATGATTTGTTCAATATGTGAAGCCACCAGCTGGATCCCTCCCTTGTCTGTCTATTTGAAGTCTGGGGACTGCCATGGCCTGCTGGATGACTAGCATTTACAAGTATCTCACTCCCCAGCCCAGTTAATAATTCAATAGTTAGAGCCTGCAGCCAACCTATCATTCTGGCCCAACCACACTCAATGCACAGCTAGTGGACAGGAACGGAAAATATCTCAGGTCTGGCTTGAAAAATGGTCACTTCCAATGCTTGCTGGTCCGCTGGGGTGGGCAAGTGCCAGGTGTGATGGATCTATGAGGCCAATTGAGAGGGGGAGGATAGGGTGGACATGGGGGTTCAGGTCTGTACTCTGGTAGCTTGTTTGAATTTGGGAGTTGGGCTTGCCAATGGCAGGCTTGGAAAGTGTCTTTTTCAGACTGACACTTTCACCATTTGCTCATTCATTCATTTATTCACTCATTCATCCAAACATTGTTGATAGCACTGGTATGCAGAGGAGTAGACAGGGGGAGGTAAGGAGTGGTACATTTCTCAGGGATGCAGACATACATGGTGGAGGACTCCCCTCAGGGGGCTGAGATGAGCAGCAAGAGTCTGGGTTCAGACAGGGGTGGGGCCTGTCATCAGGCTCTACTTAGGGTCCTAATGATGGAAGGAGGACCAAGAGCCAGTTTTAGGTCATGACTTACTCTTTAAAACTCATGCACTCCCTTGAAAAAGTATCTCTTTCTGCTTTTTGTGTTCTAGAGAAGCCCCCACTCTCTCCTAAGCACATATTCCTCTCTTTTTCTCTCCTCATGTCTAAGTAAATTTTGCCCCCAAACAATGTAAGGCCATGAGTATTATACGGAAACCTGGGATTACTTACACAGGCAGCCTCTGTGCCTCCATGTCCCCATGTACAAAACATGTTAATAAAAAGAGGGTAGTACTGGTAAAGATTGGAATAGCAAGTATGACATTTGCCTTCAATGTTACTGACCTTGCATCCCAGGAGTGATTGCCTACCAGGAATGATCCCTGATCATAACTGGGTGTGACCCCCAAACAAAACAAAATAAAAAGAGACCTGCAGTTAAGGTAACAGGGTGGAATGTTGGGTGTGGGTTGAATATCTAGAACGGAAAACCTGAATTTTGACTAATAAGTAGTTCTGGTGACTCTCAAGCTAAGGTGAACTTCAGAAAGGATTTAGTAGTTACGTTTAATAGAGGCCACACACCAGAGCTCTGAGGACCTGGAGGGCATTCTTGGTCACACTTGGTCATGAAGGCCTGAGATTTTGGTTGTTGGGCTGTTGGTGCTTGGAGGCCATTAGGGCTATAGGTGACAGTAATCAGAGGTCATCCATCTGGTGACAGGATTGACCTCAGGGCTTCCTACATGCCAGGCGTGCTATCTACCACTTGAGTTACTACTTAGCCCCAACTCTTGATGTTTCTTTTTTTTTTTTGTTTTTTTTTTTTTTTGGGCCACACCCGGTGACGCTCAGGGGTTACTCCTGGCTATTCGCTCAGAAGTCGCTCCTGGCAGGCACGGGGGACCATATGGGGAACCGGGGGATCGAATCATGGTCCATCCTAGGTTAGCTCAGGCACCTTATCTCCAGCGCCGCCGCCCGCCCCCCTAACTCTTGATGTTTCTAAGCAGTAAAGGGTATAAGAAGATTGTTACAGAGAGGGCTCTGACCAGTTTTTTTGTGGGGGTGCATGCCTGTCAGGGATCAGGGGTTACCATGACTGTGTTCAGGAATCACTCCTGGGATGCTGGGGATCAAATCCAGGTTGGTGCATGAAAAGCAAACATCCTACCTGCTGCTATCATTCTTGCACCTCTGACCTGTTTTAAGAGTAGAAGCCATGAGTGCATTGGCCTAAAAAAGACTTTCAGGGACTTCTATCTCCATTGGGGAAAACAGCTTGACCACCACTAAGAAACCAGGTGGTTTCCCATTGAATGAGAAATTTCTGGCTTCTTTTTTGAAATGACAAGAAGGCTCCAATGGGTCCAAGCCCATATGCTCTGACTTCCTGGCTTGATGGGAATCAATTTGTCTCCATAGTTGGGCAATTAAGAGCAAAGCTTCATCTCTAGGGTGGTTCTCTGGATGGGGGTGCATAACTGTGTGAATAAAAAACAGTGATAATAATTTCTGAATACACCATGACCAAAAATGAATTCAAATTTATATGTATATGAGTGTTTCTGGCCATGCTTTGCTATGTTGTGTTTCTAGGGTGGAAAAGATGGGAGTGGTTGGTTTAGAGGTAGAGGTGGTCAAAAAGCCTGTCCTTCAGCCTGCAGGGCACCATCATCCCTTGGGAACTTGAAACAAACCAGCACTTCTTTCATGTGCTCCTGTTTTTATTGGAAATTCTTGTAATTTTAGTTAGTTTGCTTTGTTTTGTGGACACACCTGGTGTGCTCAGGGATCTCAGGAGCTCAGGAAGTGGCCCTGTTGGAGCTCCAGGACTCATATGGAGTCCAGGGAACAAATTTGGGTAGAATTCATGCAAGTCAAGTGCCTGGGAATTGAGAGCAAGGCATAGATGGGGATGAGCCTAGCAGTGGGAATCAGGATTAAGGACTCAGGGATGGACATGCAGGGCCAAGGTCAGGCTTCATGACCAGGTGCAGGGTTCAGTTCAAACAACTGGGGTGCCAGTGGGACATGGACCCACCTCCCCACTTTCCTTATCTTTTTTCCTCTGAATATGCCTGGAGCAAAAAATATAGCCTCAGGGAACATGGAATGCAGCATTTCCAGAAACTGTGTTGTGAACCCCTAAAGAATCCAGTTTCTGCACCGCGATCTTCAGTTGTGCATCATACCTTGGAATTGGGGTGCTGGGGAATTTTTGGCCATGTGGTGTCTGAAAGGTGTGCAATGTCAAAACTTTGGGTGCAGTATAGCCCACTGGGTCTGCAGCCCTACTTTGTCGGGGGCTCTCTACAACTGTCCTCCTCGGGGGGAGGCAGGGAAATGATGAGGGTGGGGATGAGGCAGTCAAGCTTCCCCCAGAGCTTCCCTGCAGATAGCTCCCTGTGGGGGCAGGACACACTCCTTACCTGGAGGTGCCTGTGAGCTATTTGCCAGAAGGAAAGCAGATTCTGGGGGGCCTACAAAAAGGCTGGGGAAAGGGACACCGCTAATCAAATGTGTGTTCCCTACAGCCCAGAGTCACTTGCCTTCCTAGAATCTTCAGAAGCATCTGTAGAAGCATCTGGATCGAAAATCAGAGGGTCAATAGCCCTCAGCCCTGGCACCAAGTGCTTTGTTGCAGGACAGGGCTGGCCAGTGGGCGAGGCTGGGTTTATGCCTATTTTCTGGGGATCCTTTCCAACTGTGAAATAAGGCTCAGTGTCTTCCTTTACAGAGGCCCTGGAAATTCAAGGGTTTGACTCTCCAAATGCCCCATTAAAGATGGTGGAGTCAGCACCTCCCAGCTTTGGAGCCTCATCACACATGTGCACATCTCTGGCCTCTCCAGAAACCTTTATTGTCTGGGCACCCCCTCAGTGCTCCTTCTGGTGCCTAGTGCATGTCTTGTCGGCCGTGGCCACCTCTGGCCCCGGGTTTGGGGAGTCAGTTCAGGGTGGGGTCTGCTGGTTGGGGAAAGGGCAAGCAGAAGTGGCAGCTCCTACCCACTCAGGAAGCATTTTCTGGTTTGTCATGCTGCCAGTGGGACATGGACCCACCTCCCCACTTTCCTTATCTTTTTTCCTCTGAATATGCCTGGAGCAAAAAATATAGCCTCAGGGAACATGGGATGCAGCGTTTCCAGAAACTGTGCTGTGAACCCCTAAAGAATCCAGTTTCTGCACCGCGCTCTTCAGTTGTGCATCATAGCCTGGTGGCCACTCTGCTCCACAGTGATGCATCATCCATGTCCTCAGCACCTTGCTGTTACCGCTGCTGATCTATCCTTGGAGCTGGGAGAGTACATAATTGGATAATTGGCATAGGCCACATCAAATGCATCAATAAGAGGGTTCTACTTCTGATGGATCTGACAGGCTTGATGCTCCCCATGATTGTCTTGTTCTTGAAGGATGAATTTGGGCCATGGTGGGCCATCTCGACAATTCTCTAATTAGATGGCTTGACCAGAGATGAGGGTGTGCATAATGCTGACATACTAATCTTGATGCAGATGGACTTAGCCTAGAGAAATATTGGTAAATGTTTCTTCCAGTGTTCCAGGTGACACAGATGGCTGATTCTCAGTGTCGATATGCTCATTGTAAATGGCGTTTGATTAGGATGCCCTGGTGATCGTTGCCAGGGATTCTGGGTGCTGGAACAGTGTGGGCATAATCCCTTGTTAAAGCAATTTCTTAGCTATTGGCCAGTAATTGTCCCGGCTGTGACGTGGGTCTGTGGAGACCCGATCAGTTGGAGATACTTCTTTCTTCAAGGTCCACACACCGGGACTGCAGCTCATCCTTGGGGACTGAGACATTGGTCTTCACACTGTTGACTGCCTTGTCCTCTGGAACTTCGAGTGGCACATTGGACTTGCTGGACTTAGGGCTGTACACCCTGAGGCTGTGAGTGCTACAGGCTTGGCTGGAGGCCAGGCTGCTCATGGAGCTGACCTGCAAGTTGAGGGCACTACTGCCCAGGCTAACAAAGCTAAGGCTGGTCAGGCTACTGAGTCTGCTGTTGCTGCTGCCACTGGGCAGGCTGCTGTCACTTTCTGGCTCCAGCATGTTTGGACTTCACAGTAGGGCTCAGAGGCTGCTTCTTGTAGAGATCTAGGGAGGAGGTGGCTAGAAGGGAGGTTGTGTGGATTTTGCTGAATTTTTTCCTGGTGTTGCGCTCCATTAGATTGGCATTGCTGTTCTCTTCATCGCCTTCATATCCACTGCTCCGTCCACTGAAGTTACTGCCCTGGCCCTTGCTCTTCACAATGCTTGAGCATCTGCTGCCTTTTCTCTGCTCACTGAAGGTGTCTTTCTGGGGCTTCTGGACCACTTCTGTGCTACAGTAGGACCCCAGTTGAGATGAGGGCTTATGGCAGGGCAACTGTAGGTTTGAGCTTTGTCCTTGAGCGTTCTGGATGGAAGGTTGGCCTTTGCTGATCTGTAGGCCAGTGGAGGGCACCTGCACTGGTTTCTCCAGGAGGAGGGCCCTGGAGGCTTCTGAATGTTGGAACTGGCTGGTCCTGTGAGAGGAAGCTCAATTTATATGATGGCCCTTTTAAAGGCTGTGTCCTTATTGGCTAATCTGGTTGCCATGGTGGTGGGGTCTGTGAGGCGGGGTCTGGGAACAATGGTGGCCTGGCCCCAGAACTTTGTTGGTTGGGTGTGGGCAGAAAGAGGTCACATGGCCTCCAGGGGGTGTGACACATTAGGAGAGACCTTCGATGTTCACAAGGTCATTTGGGGAGGACATACCCTTGTTCTGTGTCTTCTGAGCTCCACTCCTTGACCTGGTAGCTGAGATTGGACAGACCTCACGGTGGGCGTTGGCTCTCAGCCCTGCCTAGGCCTGCCCTGCTCTGTCTCAGCTCATCTCTTTGTGGACACAGACTTAGTTCAGAAGCCCTGGGGAGCCTTTTCCTGGCTATCCTGGGAAGATGTCCCCATGATGACTGAGTGTGAGAAGAATCATGAGACAGGGCCCAGGCACACAAAAGTGGAGAGGAAATGTTTCAGTGGGGATCTAGGACTGCAACCAGAGCTGCCATTGATTCTAGGAGTGATGGCCAAGCAGTGGCCTGGTTCAGCTCTGAGCCTGGGTCTCGGGCCTAGACTCTAGGTTTTCACACAGGCCTTGTTTGGTCTTTGCATTTTCCCAAGATGGTTAGTTGCGATTTAGTTGAGGACTTGAGGCAGAGTCATTCAGAGGCAGGAGGAAGATTAGGAGAGTTGCCCACCCCACCCACTGTCCAAAATTGCTGTTTTATTTTATTTTGGACCACACCCAATGGTGCTCAAGGCTTATTCTTGGTGTTATAGAGACATGGGCACCACACATAATACCAGGGAATCAAACCCAGATTAGCTAGTACAAGGCAAGTACCCTTCCTGCTGTGATATCTTTCTGGCCCCTAGAAAGGGCTGTTTTATATATGAAGTAGATCAAAGGTCAAGTAACAGGGGTATGTGTCAGCATATACCCTTTGCACTCTTCACACACATGGGCTTGTGCACAGAAGCTTGTGAGAGCACTTCTGGTTGTGTTTCTCTCATTCTTTCTTTTTGTTTTTTGGGCCACACCCATTGGTGCTCAGGGTTTTCTCCTGGCTCTGCACTCAGAAATCACTCCTGGCAGGCTCAGGAAACATACGGGAAGCTGGGAATTGAACCAGGGTCCATCCTGGGTCAGTCATATGCAAGGCAAAGGCCCTACCATGATGCTACCACTCTGGTCCTTTCTGAGGTCACAACCATGTAGTCTCAGAATAGGCCTTGCTCTACTACCCTGAAGGCTGGGAGCAGACAGTCTAGTACAGTGTATTATGAATTTCAGTAATTCCACAATATTCTAGTGAAATTGCTCAGGGTTCATGAATTCTCACAAAAGATAAGGGTGTCGTAATTTCCCCCATTGTTTTTTTCTTTTCTCTTCTTTTCTTTTCTTTTTTTTTTTTTGGTCATCTGTTTAAAAAGGAATTCTAGTAGAAAAGTCTCTTTGTTTAGAGTTTATGTTAGAACCAGGTTATAGAGATTGTTGGACTTGTTACCTTGGCCCCCATATGCACCACTAATACCTGTGGCATTGTTCCTTTTTTGCATAGGCACATTAAAATAAGAAAATATAACATATGCAAACAAGTTTTATCTAATAGAGATAGGAACACACAAATTTTACAATGTAATGGAACCTTACACCCTCAACATTGTCATAATGACTGCTTAGGCCTCAGAAGAACAGACATTGTCCATTTACCCCGAACCATGGATTTCATCTACAAAAGCAGCCATGATTGTCTATACTATCACCAGGAAGCACACCTCTTTCAGGGAAGACCCTACTGCCACCCTGACATCGACTTTCTTCAAAGAGGGTTCTTTTGACATCCAGACAACTTAGCAACAGCAACAATCTGATTTCAGGGCAGTGTTTTCCGCATTGCCCTCTAATGGTGAAATGAAACTAGAAGATGCTCCACATTATCCTGAGCATCTGCACAGAAACCAGGATCTTTTAACTACAGAAACCTGACAGCAACTACTGCGATTGTGTGAAAAACTTTTACTGGGACCACAGAGAATGACTCGGGTTGGACAACCTAGTATGCCTGGAGCCCAGAGTTGGTCTTATGTCAGAATACTTCAAAGATAAGGTTTCTCTATATTTAGGTCAAAGGCTTTTCCTTTCTATTTCTCCCATATTTTGCTGGGTCTATGCAAACAACAACTGCCACACACATAGACTTTTTTACTGTATTTTTGAAATCTCTTATCTTTAAAAAAAAAAGCGTATTAAACCTGCTAATGTTTTAATGAATTCATTGGAGATAAAATAATTTTCACAAATATATTTGCTGAACTGTTCCTTCTTTTTCTTCCATTTTTGTCTACTTTCTTTCTTTCTTTCTTTCTTTCTTTCTTTCTTTCTTTCTTTCTTTCTTTCTTTCTTTCTTTCTTTCTTTCTTTCTTTCTTTCTTTCTTTCTTTCTTTCTCTCTCTCTCTCTCTCTCTTTCTTTCTTTCTTTCTTTCTTTCTTTCTTTCTTTCTTTCTTTCTTTCTTTCTTTCTTTCTTCTCTCTCTTTCTCTCTCTTTCTTTCTCTTTCTCTTTCTTCTTTCTTTCTCTTTCTTTCTTTCTTTCTTTCTTTCTTTCTTTCTTTCTTT
>PVKC010045160.1:0-11463 GCA_004027635.1 Crocidura indochinensis | reverse complement strand
GGGGAAAAGTATATGGTCCCTAGCTTAGAAGAGGGAGAGAGAGAGAGAGAGAGAGGGAGAGAGAAAGAAAGAGAGGGAGAGAGAGAAAGAGAGGGAGAAAGAGAGAAATGCAAACCTAATCAAGCACTTCATAAGCCAGCACCAAACCTGATTCGCTTTATCATGTATGTTCCTCACCATTTATGGCTTGTTCTAAAAAGGCAGCATGATCTGGCCACTTAACAGGGCCTTGGAGGCCTTGGAGGCACATGTAAGTTTATGGCCAGGCAGAGGAAGAGAGAAAAAGTTGTTTTCCTGACATGGTCATGAAAAGCAAGTTAGTGATAGGCCTGACTTCCACAGTTGTGCCTTCACACAGCCGAGTCTTTCACCTGAGCCTTCAATGAAGGTTCCTTGGGATTTCCTCTGCAGATAAATGCATGTAGCTTGTGGCAGGGATAAGGACCATCTGGAAATATAAATCCAGTCTGCTCTCATTGAAGCCAGACAGGAGAATGGTTTCTGGCAATTAGACTTTCTTGAGGACTGGCTTAGAAGAATGTGCAAACAATACAATAATAATTTTTTATTTTTTTAAGTATACAACAATAAAATCAAAAATATTTTTAAATGCATGCAAACATAAAATTAAAATATTTTTTATAAAGTATGCAGCAGGGGGCTGGAGAGATAGCATGGAGGTAAGGCATTCGCCTCTCATGCAGAAGGATGGTGGTTTGAATCCTGGCATCCCAGGAGTAACCCCTGAGCGCTGCCGGGTATGATCCAAAAACAAAACAAAACAAACAAACAAACAAAAAGCATGCAGCAATAAAATTAAAAAAATTTAAGCATGTAACAATAATATTAAAAAAGTTTGTTTGTTTGTTTTGTTTTGTTTTTTTTTTTGGTTTTTGGGTCACACCCAGCACTGCTCAGTGGTTACTCCTGTGTATACACTCAGAAATCACTCCTGGCAGGCTCAGGTGACCGTATGCCAGAATTCAAACCACTATCTTCCTGCATGCAAGGAAACCACCCTGCACCTCCATGCCATGTCTCCGGCCCCATCATTAAAATTTTTAATGAAGCATACAACAAAATTTTAAAAATGTTGAAAGCATGCAAAAACATTATTAAAAAATTTAAAAGCATACAATAATAAAATTAAAAATAATTTTTAAAAAGCATGTAACAATAAAATTAAAAAAATTTAAAACAAAGCATGTGGTAAAAAAATAAAAAAACAAAGCATGCAACAAGGGGCCAAAGCAATAGCACAGTGGCAGAGCCTTTGTACTGCATACAGTCAACCCAGGACCAACCCATGTTCAATCCCTGGCATCCCATTTGGTTCCCTGAGCCTGCCAGGAGTGATTTCTGAGTGCAGAGCCAGAAGTAACCCGAGTGCCATTGCCAGGTGTGACCCCAAACCAAACAAACAAAAAATAGCATGCAACAAGTTAGAAAGGAGAAGGGCAAGACCTACTTCAAGGCACAAGAAAGGGACTCCCAGTAAAAACTTGATTACTTGGTTATAAAGTTATTACTATGTGACTAAACACTAATGTGATTTGTTGTCCTCTGATTTTCTTGTCACAAGAGCTATCTTAAAAGAACAGAAATGTGGATTTACACACATAGGCATGACAGAAAGATCACTCCAATTTACTTTGTCATCCAAGGCTATTATTATGTTTTGAACATCACCATCATTGACATTATATTCCCTTCCAACAGAAGTTGAGCATTTTTGTTTGGTTCAAGCAAAAGAAAAATACATTTCTCTTTATGTTTAATACTACTGAGTGAATGAGTACATTGGGAGAAAACGGGTCTGTGGGAAATAGTCACTAAGAGAGAAATCCATTTACAGGAGATAGTATCTATCAGAAAAATAAAATGACTATAATTAGGATGCATGGAATCACCATATAATTTGAGGAGACAATCATGTGACCAACAATTACAATGTCAGACAAAAGAACTGAAAATTAGCTCTGCTCAACTATCCCCAAAATAAAGCAAGTTCACTCACTAGTCAAGCAAATCTGTGCCAATAGTCAAGGCTGATGGAATGTATCATGATCTCACTAAGGAAAGTTTCGCACACTACAAAATCCTTCCATCCATGTCCTCAACCACACAATATCTCCTTCAAGAGAAATGACAATTACTTGGCACAGGCATGCAGATGAAATGCTTCTTTTACCAGCCTTATTGCCTCTATAAAGCCAATACTTTTAATTGATTATGTTTGATTTTCACCTGAGGATGGACAATGATGAGCATCAAGTAATAAGGCAGAATCTTGGCAACACAGTTCTTCTCCCAAGGGATCAGAGTAAACCAAACCAATGAAATGGATCCCATTCTGCATGTGCATATAACAAAACCTTCTTCAAAATACAACCATACCACTTGTATACAACAAATATTAATGTAGTATTCCAGGAGACTATTGAGAAGTACAGTACAAGAAATTCAACTTAGTTTCTTTTGCCACAAAGACAAGTTTCTGAAAGTGGTAGCAAGCACATATACCCCAATATAGCCCACAATTACCAATGAAGGAAAGTGGATGATAAGCAAACAAGCCCAGTCTGGCACCAGCAGGAAGGAAAGGAGAAGAAAGTGTGGCTCAGAAGATCCAGGCATGGGCCCGGAGAGATAGCACAGACGCATTTGCCTTGCAACCAGCCAATCCAGGACCAAAGGTGGTTGGTTCGAATCCCGGTGTCCCATATGGTCCCCCGTGCCTGCCAGGAGCTATTTCTGAGCAGACAGCCAGGAGTAACCCCTGAGCACTGCCGGGTGTGGCCCAAAAACAAAACAAAACAAACAAACAAAAAAAAAAAACAGAAGATCCAGGCAGAGCTCAATCAGAGTGTGGTCTGAGGAGGAAAGACTGTGCTGTGGAGGGTGACATAATAGGAGTAGCTCATCATTGCAACAAAGTACATGTGGGAATTATTGTCCAAATGCAGGCTGGGTCTTCATTATTTTTTCTTGTATGTGCACTTGGAGATCAGGTCAACAAGCAGGAACCTCTGAGAAAGCAGCAAGTACCCACAATTGTCTCCAAAGTCTCTCCATCATCAGTAGTTTTGACAAAAAAAAAAAAAACATCCTGAACTAAATGCTTTTAAATTTAAAAAAAGAAAAAAAAAGGAAAACTTTCATGTGCTTAGGGTTCCCTTGGGAGATAGCAAGGAAAATTGAAAGATCATATAGATATTGAAGTCCTATAGAACAGTATTTTTTTTCCTAGAGAAAAGTGTGAGAGAGGAAGTGAACACTCTTCCAGATGGTTTCTCTTGGGATCTGATCAAATCTGGAGCCTTAGGGAGCACTTTCCTGTTGTTCTGGGTACAAATACAAAGGACAAATAGCATGGGGGAGAAGGTAGCACTTTCTCACAGGAAGAGCAACTTGAGGAAATCAAATCTTTTATATTCTGGAAATAAATGCCTACCAGACTCTCAAGGTACATTTTCTTGGCAGTGCTCAGGACCTATTGCAGGCATGTGCTAAGGGATTACAGTGCTGGGGTCTGCCAAAAATCAAATTTGGCTGGTCACATGCAAGCAACCTACCTGCTGGACTATCTCTCTGGCCCCTGCATTTTCATCTGCAAGCAAACAACATGCATCTTCCTATGCCCAGCTCTGGTGAAAAGGGTTTGAGAAACATGGTCCCGCTCTAAGTTCTGCACTATCAGATTCCTGGAAGGAGCTGCTTCCCTCCCTCCGTGGCCAGCTCACATTCACTTATTGCCCCTGGCCAACTCACTCTGCTTCCATCTAGAAACCATATGCCCAACACCCATGATACTCTTTAATCAATGGACAATCTTCCCTTATTTCATACATGGCCTTTGCCCTCATTCTTGATACATGTTCTCCTCAACTTTCAGGGAGATGAGTTTTCATGGCCTCTCTCCTCCTGCCTCTCCATCTCCTGAGCATCTGTCTATCCTTACCATACAGCCTTACTTAAATTTTGCCCTTACTCCCCTCTGTCATCTCCAACCTGCCTTGCATTCTACAGTCCCCACCAATATTCAGACAGCTTGGGGCTGAGGCAATAGTAGAGGGAAGAGCATTTGTTTCACAGGAGGCTGACTTGGGTTTAATCCCTGGCATCTGATTGGATCCCTCAAGTACCAGGAGTAATTTCTGAGTGCGTAATCTCTGAGCAACACTGAGTATGACCCACAAACAAAACCCCCAACCAAATCCAGACAACTATTAAATCTGCTGTTTCTGGGCTTCAGAATGGGCAGAGATCTTGCCTTGTATGTGACTAAGCCCATTCTGATTCTCACCAGTCCATATGCTTTCTTAAGCACCACCAGTAGTGATCTCTGAGCATAGAGCTAGGAGTAAGCCCTGAATATAACCGGATAAGGCCTTCAAATTAAAAACAAAAGACTCTGCTGTTCCCTACCAGCCCTTTAAAAATGACTGAATTCCAGATCCCAGTGTCAGTTTGAGGGGCAGCAGGATGATTCCAAGATGATGATGTCTTGAATCTTCAGGCAGGAAATACTAAGAACTAATAAGAATTGCTGAGAACTTTCTTCTCTTCCTGTAAACTAACTCATCCTTCCTTCCTTTCACAGACCCAATCTCTGGATCTTGGTCTTTCTCTTGTCTCCATTGCTAAAATGGCAGACGTGGCACATATTACTAAGCATGTTGGACCCTTCTACTTGTCTTGGACTAGCCATATTCAACTGCATCACCTCAACATTGAAGATAACTACTTCCTTATTCTCATTGCATTTCCTAATGCAATGTGGTTATATTTTTGGGTAGAACACACAAGAAAGAGACATTGAATTCAAATAACAATGTGCCTTAAGTTTAGTAATGTCATTTTTCATTCTCCCTCTCTCTCTCTTTTTGGTTTTTGGCTACACCTGATGACACTCAGGGGTTACTCCTGGTGATGAACTCAGAAATTGCTCCTGGTTTGGAGGACTATTTGGAACACCTGTGATCGAACTCAGGCCCATACTGGGCAGCTGAGTGCAAGACAAGTGCCCTACCACTGCGCTATCACTCCAGTCTCCATTTTTCATTCTTTAAACTAATGTCCAGGTTAACTGTAATAAACCTTTTACTATCCCTTCCTGGATCTTTTATCCATTTCCCTACTTGATATGATAGGCATATAATTTGATCATAAATCAGTCAAATCATCCATCCATAAATCAGTCTATACATCTATGTCCATCTACCATCTATTAATCCTTTATCCTTTATCATTCATCTAGCTACCCATCCATGCATCCATTCACCATCATTAATTCATGCATCCATTATCCACCCTGCATCATCCATTCATCTATTCATTCATCTATCCATCACTATCTATCCATCATCTTCCATTAATCATAATTCATCTTCCATTTCTCCTCCACCATCTATCCATTCATCCCCATTGATCATCCATCCATCCACCTGTCCATCCACCCCCACTGATCATCCCTTTATTCCCCTATCCATTCATCTATCCTTCATTGATCATATATTATTCATCACTATCATCATCCTCCATTTATCATCTATTTATCTTCCAATTCTACCCATTATACATCCTTTATTACCTTTCCAACTATAATCCATTTATTATTATTTGCTCATCCATTTATTCATCTATCTAACCACTCATCCATCCATTCATCTACCTACCTATTCACTCATCCATCCATCCCTTATTGATCATCATCCATGCATGCATCTATCTATGCATGTGTCCATCAATCCCCATTCACCTATCCACTCATCATCTATCCCCCCATTGATAATCATCCATTCATTCATCATCCATCCATCCATCCATCCATCCATCCATCCATCCATCCATCCATCCACACCACCCAGTTTTGTCTCTAAACTACCTTCTATTCAGCACAGATTGAAAAGCAGGTGGGAAGGACACAGAGACAAGTTCATGGGCCAGTCTTATCAAAGTCAATGGAGATTAAACCCAAGACATCTGGGGGGAACATTCACTGCTATTGTGACACATTGTATTCACAAATATTCCCATGGAGCCCAAAGCCTGTGCTCAGTGACATTTTTCCTCACCCCAACATAGGAAATGCCTAGACGTGTCTTATTATGCCACAGAGGCTACCTCCTCTCATGGGATGTCCTCTATGTGGGCTATAAGAAAAGGAGATACCCATCTGCAAGCTCAAGTGGGGTTCTCTGCTGCTGGAGGCTGGTAAAGTACCAGTAGTTCAGGATTCAAAGCCTGGAGCAAAGGTGGAAAGTTGGGGCTTTGTCCACTTGGTTTGTCTCCACTCTTTCCTAAAGAGGGCACCTCCTTTTGGCATTTGGGAAGGGCATCCCCTTTCAGTCAGTCCAGTGTGGCTTCTGGTGAGAAAGAAGGGAGCTGGCCGCTTCCTTACCTGCCTGTGCTCCACTCTGTGGCCCTAATCTGGCCCTTTTCTTTTCTTTTTTTTTTTGTTTTTGGGCCACACCCAGTGATGCTCAGGGGTTACTACTGGCTATGCGCTCAGAAGTCGCCCCTGGCCTGGGGGACCATATGGGGCATGGGGGATCAAACCGCGGTCCGTCCAAGGCTAGCGCGGTAAGGCAGGCACCT
Organism: Crocidura indochinensis; assembly: GCA_004027635.1. NCBI lineage: Eukaryota > Metazoa > Chordata > Mammalia > Eulipotyphla > Soricidae > Crocidura > Crocidura indochinensis. The sequence goes on along the minus strand of PVKC010045160.1, from coordinate 4,863 downwards.
TACCTCCAGCGCCACCGCCTGGCCCCTAATCTGGCCCTTTTCATCCTCTTGCACTTCCCTGGACCTGGCCTTTGATTCTGCTCCTTTCTGCCTGCCCTGGGATGGAGGATCGAGTCCAGGAGTATGCTCACAGGATTGGATTTGCTCGCAGAGCAGCTGAAGAGCTGCCCAGGACTCCAGAGAAGTTCTGAAGGGAAATGGAGTGTAGGGGCTCCCTTGCAAAGGACACAGAGAAAATGCTGATGGCTGTCCCTGATCTCTCCCCAGGAGCAGGTGTCTGTTGATGTGAATGTCAACAATTTCTGCTTGGATTGCTAGGATTTTACTAGAGAGGGCTGAGATGACCTGCAAAGTGGTAGTGCTGGATAAAGGCAACAGACCTGCCACAGGGGTTGGTTGTTCTGGGAGGTGGCATCCTGAGGAACGAATGACAGAAATCAAGGGGGCAGTGGAGCAGCTCTGCATGTGGGAGGCTCCTGTCAGTGTGATCCCAGATTCTGGATGTGCCTGTATGCATGTGGTATTTTTTTTTTTTTTGGGTCACACCCGGCAGTGCTCAGGGGTTACTCCTGGCTCCATGCTCAGAAATTGCTCCTGGCAGGCACGGGGGACCATATGGGGCACCGGGATTCAAACCGATGACCTTTTGCATGAAAGGTAAACGCCTTACCTCCATGCTATCTCCTGGGCCCCAAGGGTGGTATTTCTTTTTTTTTTAATTTTATTTTTGGGGCCTGTATGCATCTGAGCATGTCATGCAGACACTTAATAAGGGTTCACCATATGTGCAAGCATCTGTGTATCATAAGCATGTGTGCACTGTGCATCTCTGTGATTATATCCATATGTAATGAACACACATGTTCATGGTATGTGCATTACACAGGCATGAACATGTGCCATGCATGCACATCAAAACACATCAACCTAGGTATGTTATGTATGCATTTACAAGCATGTGTGTTGCATGCCACACATGTGCATACACATGTGAATGTGTACACAATGCTATATGTCATAATGCATGCATGCATACACGAACATCATGTGCATCAAGTATCCATGTGTATATTTCACACAGGTGACCCACAAGTATGTGTGCATGCCACATGTATATGCATAGGTGCATTGTACCAATATGCATGCTACACGAGCACACATGTGCCTCACATATCCATGTGAGCCTGCATAAGCACAGATGTGTGTATCCACACTGTAGGATGAGATGTTGCTTGGGGAGCAACTGTTGGAGGTGTCTCACCCAATCTGAATATCTCCTAATCTGTTAGTTCTGATGGCATTTCCCATTTCCTTTTCTATTTTTCCTCTAGCCAAGCTCTAGGCATTCATAACTATGCCCATGAAAACCCTTTTTCTTACCATGTGATCTTTAAGACTAGGCTTGGAGTCAGTTCTCAAGGCCTGTCCTATCACTATGGCACTCAGCCCTATTACTCTGTTCCTTCATTCCTATGTCATTACCCCCTATTATTCCACTCCTATGTCCCTACTCTGCCCTCTCTGCTCCCCCACTCCTGTTACCTATCCTACAACCCCCACATCACACCAGTACTCCCAGACCTTAAGTGCAAATGTCAGAGAGGTGGCCTGAGGGCTGCCTGGGACTCCCTCTAGGACATGTGACATACCAGGAAGTTATTCTGTGCAGAGAAGCATCTGCCAGAATCAGTGTCCCAGGCTGTACTTTAGAGCTCTCAGAGACTTCTCTCCACCATCTCTGCCTCTGTTTGGGGCTGCTCAGAGACCTCACCTCCACTCTTCACCTGCTCCAGATGGGCATGAACAGCTAAGTCTGGCTTTGGATCTCTCACTGCTCTTACTTCCTGAGAAAATTTTTTCTTCCGTTATCATCTCTGTTTCCCTTGGGTGGCCTCACTAACTGACAGTCATCAGGACGGCTTTTCCAGCCAGGTGCTCCCCAACTCTTTCCAGGGCTTTCCTTCCATCCAGGTGTCACCCAAATATCTCCCTGATATGCATTTGACTTCTCTTGCATCTTTACTCCTGATAGTACATGAGCAGGTATGTGGACACAGTACCTAAAGCAGAGACCATGACATCCATCTGTGGAAATACAGGCCCCCTATTTCCCCCTGGGAAACTAGAGGAGTCTAGGGTACCAAGCAACCCCATGAAGAACAGAAAACAGGGAAGAGCAGGCAGTGCTTGGGCATAGCTATTCCTAAATCCCTAACAGTATGCCATCATTATCTACTTCTAAAGTCTTAAACCTGGGAGGTGTTAGGAGCCAGTGAATCCAGTTAACTCCTCTCCTGGAGTAATCATAAACTCAAGTAAAAAAAAAAAGAAGGCTCTAAAATCTCTCTCTATATAGTTATTTGTTTGGTTTTATTTAGCTTGTTTCTTTTTGTACCACACCCTGTGGCACTCAGGGTTACCCCTGGCTCCATGCTCAGAAATCACACTTGGCAGGCTCTGAGGACCATATAGAATGCCAGAGATCAAACCAAGGTTGGTGTTCTGAAAGGCAAATTCCCTCCTTGCTGTGCTCTTGCTCTGGCCCCAGGTCTCCCATTTTTAAATGGCAAGAGCATACCACTGACACCAAACCTAAGTGAGCTAAATTACAAAACCAGTATTACAAAACCGTAAGAGTGATGACTAAGCAGACACAACCTTTCACTGAATGGAGAATCTACAAGAGTCGGCAGCTCTCATTTCCCCAAAATACAGGACAACAATGAAGCACAGATCCACATGGGCCTCATGAACACTGAGGGCAAAGTTGAAAGGAGGCAAATCATTCAACACACAATCTCCAAAGAGACACATTAACAAAACCAACACCATTCTTTTGGTTCTAGAAACTGCAAGTTAAGGCCCGGAGAGATAGCACAGCGGCATTTGCCTTGCAAGCAGCCGATCCAGAACCATAGGTGGTTGGTTCGAATCCCGGTATCCCATATGGTCCCCCATGCCTGCCAGGAGCTATTTCTGAGCAGACAACCAGGAGTATCCCCTGACCTGAGCACCGCCGGGTGTGGCCCAAAAAACAAAACAAAACAAGACAAAAAAAAAAGAAACTGCAAGTTATAAATGGTTGATGTTTATGTTTATTTTCTAGATTTTTGGGCCATACCTAGTGGTGCTTTGGGGTTCCTCCTAGCTCTGTGTTCAGAAATCATTCCAGGCAGACTCTGGGGACCATGTGGGAAATGGGGATTAAACCTGGATTGGCCATGTGCAAGGCAAACAAACACCCTCCCTGTTCTATGTTTTCATTTCTTTCTTTTTTTTTTTTGGTTTTTGGGCCACACCCAGTGACGCTCAGGGGTTACTCCTGGCTATGCGCTCAGAAGTCGCTCCTGGCTTGGGGGACCATATGGGAACCGGGGGATCGAACCGTGGTCCGTCCTAGGCTAGCGCAGACAAGGCAGGCACCTTACCTCCAGCGCCACCTCCCGGCCCCTGTTATGTATGTTTTCAACCAGCATTACTCTTTTTTTTTTTTTTATTTCAGCATTACTCTTAAGGAGAAAACACTAAAAGATGACAACCACTTAAGATGGTTGCAGATGTCAGTCGATGTAATAAATCAGCAGTATAAATATTATAAAGAGGAGTTATGCTGCTATTTTTGCAGATTTTATGAATAATAAACAGAACACACAAAGTGAGTCACTCAAAAACCATTACAAATAGTAAAATTCAATAGGATGATAAATATACACATCACAACTAAACCATATAAATGATAATCAGTGGAAAACTAGAAAAAATAAATGGGAGGAAGCAAGTCGTTTATAATAGAAAACAAATCAAACAAAAAGATAAAAAAAAAAAAAACAAACAGGGGTCCGGGAGATAGCATGGAGGTAAGGCGTTTGCCTTTCATGCAAAAGGTCATCGGTTCAAATCCCGGTGCCCCATAGGGTCCCCCGGGCCTGCCAGGAGCGATTTCTGAGCATGGAGCCAGGAGTAACCCCTGAGCACTGCCGGGTGTGACCAAAAAAACAAACAAACAAACAAACAAACCCCCCCCCCTATGAATGAGCTAAAAAGGTGTGCCTAAAGTTATATAAAGAAAATTTTAATATGATGGAAGGCCCAAAGACCTGGACATAGATACTCAGATACTCAAACTGCTCTTCTGAAAATGTCCTATAAATCTAATGTGATTTTTTTTCTGGGCACCCAGAAAATCAATTTTTCTTATGAGGAGAAAAAAATCCTATGTGAAGGGTCTCTGTTCTCTGGAAGGTGGTTAGTGAATGGGCATTGGTTACATTGCATTAAAAGCTCCCATGGACAATCCCATAGCTGCTAACCTTATGTGATTCTAGGGAATATCAACTTAAAGTGAGGAAAACAAAAGTTTCCACCTCTCACCTCTCATGCATCTTTGCAGGACATGGGGCCAGTCAGGACTCCACTAAAACCATCTACTGAGCTCGAGCAAAGGAAGCAGTTAGGCGCAGAAGAGAAGAGAGCTAAATATGGTACCAGGACAAACCAGACAGGACCGCAATCTGGTGGAGGCATTTATCTGTTGAGGACAATGTGGGAAAATGAAGATGCTTTCTCCAGAGTGCTGGTACCACTGACCATTTGGGTCTTAAATGGAGACTCACACCCATGTAAATCCCAGACAATAACAAGACTTCAAGTGTGGAAATAGAGCTGAGCTAGACACTTGAGAGTTCTTGATTAGTGTATGTGTGAATTTATTTGCACAATGGAAGGGGAAAATTTTACACTGTGCAGTACAGACAGGGGATTGATGCATGAGTTCTTTTTTGTTTGTTTTGGTTTTGGGGCCATACCCGTTTGACGCTCAGGGGTTACTCCTGGCTCTGTGCTCAGAAATTGCTCCTGGCTTGG
>PVKC010045159.1:0-11475 GCA_004027635.1 Crocidura indochinensis | reverse complement strand
AAGAAAAGAAAAAATAACTTGAATATTTCAACCATTAAATATTAACTGCATCAGAACAGTCACTTTGTTGATATATAGAGGTTAAGAAAGTTTGCAATAAGGTGTGAAAAGAATATTTTAAATTTTTAAATATAAAAAAATTTCAGGAGCCAAAGAGATAGTATAGGAATATAGATAATTGCATTGCACTCAGTTATAGCTGAGTTGTGCTTGATCACATGGTAACACATATGGTCCCCTGAGCAATTCCAGACTTGATTTCTCAACATCAAGCTAGGAGGAAGCCTTAGCACTTCTGCATGTGACAGCAAAAATAGAAGAGAAAAAGTTTTTAAAAAATGTACAGTGTCTACAATTTGATCAATAAGTAAAATGTAAAAAAGTATATGGTATGAGGGGCATTAGGTGTGACTAAAATACATACATTACATGGGTAAAGACCAGATTTCATACCTAACTCTGATTAAGGAATATTTAATAATATTGTTATTAAGCACCTTGATTATAGACATGATTGTAGTTGGGTACAATTATATTAATTAAATAATATTATAATAATATTAGCTTTTTAAACACATGACTTCCATAGTAATGAAAAATCAATTTATTTAGATAAATTTAATTTAGAGATTTATTGAGCTATTAGCAAAACAAAAATATTAGAAAGGCAATTGGAGATTTACTATATTTAGTTATTATAGCATGGTTGACTATGCTTATGGTTAATTTCTGGCTCTGTACACAAGAATCAGTGCTAATAGGCACAGGGGACCTGAGATACTTATATTTGAACCCAAGTCTACCACACGTAGGGCAAGCATCTTTCTCACTCACTGTCTTATCACTTTGGCTTCATTCACTTTATTTTATGCTATTATATGTATAGGTAAGCAGGTAACATCACATTAGTTTGAAAGCAAACATTACTCTATTCATACCTCACACATAACTTTATCATTTAACCATATTAGATGCAATTATATCAGACCAAATTATATGTATATATATGTATATATGTCCTACTTTGTGTTGCACAAAAATTATGTTCTAAGGAATGTGTTAACTAAATATCAAAGTCTTTAATTACAGTAATATGTATAAATAGATAGTTACATTCTATTTTGATATTTAGTGTAGGAGGCCACCATAACAGATATCTAAAAAGGAGCAGCTTTGTTTTCCAAATAAGCAGTAGACAGACTTAAGATTATACATGCTTTCAGTTTGCTGGCAGAATTTATTTATTTATTTTTTTTGCCAATTTTCCTTTCTAAATGCACACATCACCTGGCACGAAACCCAGAATGGATTCTGCCAAAGGGATGGCAAAGAACAAAATTCTATAAACAAGAAAAATTGAAAACAGATCCTCCTCAAGTTGAGCATTAACAGCATTCCATTCCTGGCCAGTACAAGTTTTGCAACACTTCAAAATATACTTCTTCCTCTTGTATTTCTATCTCAAGAAATTTGGACATGTATGATTATTTTGTCCTAAACCTACTGGTCAGTTTTGTATGCCAATCTGCTTGCACCCTTGGGCAGTCAGAAATTTATCTCTACTAATTCTAGGTATATGTCTTTAATCTTTACAGAAAAATATATGCATCGATGAACTCAATGAACTTCCATCTACTATGTAGATAGATGTCATCAATGCCTTGAGAGTCTGAAAAAAAAATGAAAGGTAAGAGCAAGAAATACTTGCTGTCTATGAGTCCTCATCATGTACTCAGGCTTGCTCTTCTGTCATTGAAGGAATATTCCCTTTAACAAAAGTGTAAAGAAACTAAAGTGACTCAAGCAAACATCCAATCATGCCATTGAGAAAACTACTGATATCAAACAAAGAACTTAGACTTCTCTTGACCACCATATGTACACAATTTTATAAAAGTGAATTAATATCCTTAATACCAGATATGAATAAATAAATTATATTGAAGAAACCCCCTGCAAAATGCTCCATGATATTTGAACTAGAGTCATCATAATGAATGATTCAATCACATTGACTCATTCAATGGCTAAGCAAATGGATATAAGATAAACAATTGGAACTACATCAAATAAAGATGCTTCTACACTGAAAAAGAAATAACAAATATTATGTCACCCCCAGAGACTTGGTGAATCATTTAACTCATTTTTGTTTTTTAAAATGTTTTTATTTAAATCATTATGCTTACAAAGTTATTCATAGTTGGGTTTTAGTCATATATTTCAGGACTAAACTACCACCATTGTCAGCCCTCCTCTACCAATATTTTAGTTACCACAAACTCCTGCCCCAGACTGCTATCATAACAAGCATCTTTTTAAATTTGGTTCTTTAAAGTTTGGGTCTCATTTTATTGTTGATTATTTTGGCTTGGATATTTAGGACTATCGTTTCCTTATATCATCAATGCACTGTGACCCCTTAGGCCCTGTGTCCATCATTTCATGATTATCTTTTTTCTCCCTTACTCAATTTATTTCTTTTTCACTATATTCTGGGGCATAGAGTGTTCTAGACAACCCCTCAAAATGCATGATGACATTATTTATCTATAGTTATATAGTAATTCATAGTGTATATATACCACATATTCATGATCCTTTAGTCAGTTGCTAAACAGCTAGGTTGGAATCTTCCAACTCTTAGCTGTCTTACTGAGTACTGCAATGAATAATAGTGTGCATACATTCTTTTGGATAACTGAATTTTCTTTCAGAATAGATATCTGGAAGTGGTATTCTGGACCATATGGCAGTTCAATTTGTTTTTGCTGTTGATTTAAATTTACTTCATATGCTTTTAACATAGGAGATGACTAGGCAGCATTTCCACAGGCAGTTGATGAGGGTTCCTTTTACACCAATAGCCACCAACACAAATTGTTCCCAATCCTTTGTATTGTGCCATTCTTGATGGTATAATATGATATCTTATTGCAATCTTGATTTGTATTTCCCTAATGATAAGTGATGATGAGCATATTTTCATGTGTCTATCTGCCAACTCTTGGTCATCCTCAGAGAGGTTTATATATTTTTTTTATATTTTTAATGGGACTTTTAGATTTTGAAATCTTTTGGAATATTTTAAATCCTAGAAATCAATCTTTTTAAATTTTATTTTGTTTCTTTGCCGTATATAAACTTTTTATTTTATGTAGTTCCATTTATCCAGATTTGAATAATCATTTTACTATTGTAGCTCACAGTAATTAAATACAGTTATCTCAAACTACTCAAATATATTGCTTAGAATACTATGTGGTATTTAATAATTGATGAGGAGTAAAAATAATGCATTTTAAAAATATTCTCAAATATTAGTTTTGTATTAGTCCAGTATATATATTTTTTTTTTTTTTTTGTTTTTGGGCCACACCCAGTGACGCTCAGGGGTTACTCCTGGCTATGCGCTCAGAAGTCGCTCCTGGCAGGCACGGGGGACCATATGGGAACCGGGGGATCGAACCGTGGTCCGTCCAAGACTAGCGAGGTAAAGCAGGCACCTTACCTGCAGCGCCACCGCCCGGCCCTAGTCCAGTATATTATAGTATAACTATTGTATCATATTTATTGTAATTTTGCAATGATCCATAATTAATCTAAAATAATTGTCTAAGGTTATTTTGCATAGTCTTTATTTACTTTTTGTGTGTGTGTGGTTTTTGGGTCACACCCAGCAGTGCTCAGGAGTTACTCCTGGCTCCATGCTCAGATATTGCTCCTGGCAGGCACAGGGGACCATACGGGGCACCGGGATTCGAACCGATGACCTTTTGCATGAAAGGCAAACGCCTTACCTCCATGCTATCTCCCGGGCCCCGTCTTTATTTACTTTTATATGTCAAATATATCAAATAACTCACTGCTCTAGCATGTAGGAAATACTTTAACCCACATTAATCAAATTTTCTCTTTTCTCCTCTAACATGTATATATATATATATTTATTCTATTTATTTATACTCATAAATGATTATTTTTTCATAAAATATAAATTTAATGATTTTCTACCATGGTAAGCTCATTTACTCTCAGAACATTCAGTATAATTAAGCATAATTTTTCACAATATAGCTCCTTTTATAATTTTTTGTTTCCCTTTTATAATATTTTAGTAATGATTATTTACTATTCTATTTCTCCATATTCAAGAGTATTTTCTAAAATAACCTCTTAATTATAGGCCATAAACGCAACCTTTTATCTAATTTGACATCTGAAAGATCCCTTGTAAAGGAAACTAGGAAGACATCTCACATGGACACATGTCAATTTCCCGTTTTAAACATGCATTGCTGCTGTATAATAATAATCAAAATTTCTGCTCTAGCTGTGTATATATGTACATATATTTAAATATGCATAAGAAAAAAGTAGACCATTTCAGAGATCAATTGGTTGCCTGTCTCTTCAAAATTCACTCTGATCTGTGTTCTTTTGTGATACTTGAATTCTATTTGAAAAAGATTATCTCATAAACTTTTGGGAAAAATTGAATCTTATCAAAATAGAGATTACTTAAAGTAGAATTGTTTTCTTTATGATTTTGAAGAATTTTACACTCCACTTCCTCTAAGATGCAGTTGCTAGCAGTTAGTTTTCCTATAAATGAAAGAATTCTTGTCAATTGTCTTTAAACCCAATGGTGAATGAATTCCCTCCAGGTTCTCCCCAACAGCTAAAAAGAAATTTCTATCTGATTGTGAGTCTGTTTTAGCAAGTTATCCTTTACCCCAGTGATCAGCTTCCCACTGTGTTTTGCTGTTTCCCCAAAAGAAACTTCTCTCCTAGTAACCACACATTGCAAAACACAGAAAATCAAATCTGCCATGTAGTAGGTCACAAATGTGTTCACTTACAAAAGATCTAAGCTTTATTCATAACAGTCAAGTGGTTTAGAAGACTCTAAGTAAATGAAAACTGGATATACCCATCTTCCATTTTAACAAAAGCTACACTGCTGGTGATCAGCCTGATGGGGCTTTCTGTTCAGACCTCTTGGACCACTTCCTGTGAAGTTGGAGGATGGTTGGAATGAGGAGACAGTATTAAACTCCATCCTACAGCTACCAGGCATGTTCTCTATCATTTGAACTATTTCTTCAGGCCTTTTCTGTTTTCTTTTGTAAATTTTCATCTTGATCATAAGACTGAAAAAAAATCTAGGTACATTTACATTAAAAACTTTCCTTGTTCAAATAACTAAAATTATTCATGGCTACATCTTCACAAGTAATAGACCCTGTTAAAATGTTTCATACAATATTAGATATCCTGCAGAGATGGAAAAATGTGAGTATGTCCCTGATGTTGATTTTTTTATTTTTATTTTTTTATAATTTTGGTTCATTTTCCTTTAGTTTGTCTTTTGAGGTCACATTCAGTTGTGTTCAGGCCTTAGTTCTAACTTTACTTAGTGATTATTCCTGGAGGTGGTTAGGGGACTATATGGAGTATCAAGGTTTGAACCTGGATTGACCATGTGCCAGGCAATTGACCTGTATTATCATTTCAGTATCTTTTATTTCTATAGTGATTTCAATCCAGTTTTAAAAAGATCAAAGGGCCAAGGAGTTTTTAAAATACATATATATGCATATGATATATACACATTATTGTAGGTATATAGATATTAAAATTATATATGTGTAATTCTTACATATTGTATGCATACATGATAATTATCTGAAATATAACATGTAGATATGTGCTATATAAGATATATAATACATAAATATATATGATGTATAGAGAGAAGAGATCAGAAAAACATTCATTCTCTGAAGCAAAATGAGGGAAAATATTTCATAATTCTACATCAAATCTACTATCTCTTCAGCACTTTTTATTGTTTCCAATAGAATTCTCTTTTTCTGTAAGAATTATTTTTATCTAGTTGTGTAAATTTACATTAAATTTTATTTTAAAAATCTTCAGATTGCAATGATAATTTGTTACTACTTAAAGAAATTTAATAAATATGCAGTAATACTGACAGATTTCAAGTTGTCTTTAGAATTGAGGTCTTTCTAGTGCAGTGTTACAGGCTGGTCTGTGAAATTTTTAAAAGCAGCATATAAATAATGCTGATACGTATACAGTATGTTTCTCTATCTTTTCTATGATTTTAATGTATTATACTTCTGAAATTGAAAAAATGAACAATGATATATATGGTGTTGTATCATTTCATATTTAATTTATAATGTTATCTCCTATACTCCTGTCACAGGAAACTATCTTTAACTAAATAACTTACTATTTCTAACACTAAAATAATATTTTCTTTGGTACTAAGATTCTCTACAAAATAGTTCCTCATTCATCACCTTTTCTGTAATTGTGTGATTCTAAATAATCCTATGTACAGAACTCATAGTGAAGGATAGAACATTTGTTCCTAATATTTTATGTCCCCTGAAAAGTTTCAAAATGATAACAGGATGAAGTACCAACATCAAACTAGTGATGTTTTTTTGGGAAAAAGAAGTTGAAGAGGTCATTATGATACAGAATTTTATAGAAGAGAGACCCAGTAATTCAAACTAATTTGTATAAAAATTCAACTTTGATTATAATTAGCAACTATTTTGATATTATAAATCAAGGCAATTGTATTTATGAATATTTTATAATATTCTTCCAAATTTTTGCTTGAAATTTATTTATAATTTTCTGGAGAAGTTGAAAATAAACATTTCAATAATATAACCACAAATAACTGAAGAATATACACCCAAACGTTGAGTCAGGATCAATGTAAATTATTAAAAATATTGCACATATGCAATAAAACTGCATTTTATGTTTTTTTGGGGGGGGGGTTTAGGGTTTTGGGCCACACCAGCATCGCTCAGGGCTCTATGCTCAGAAATCACTCCAGACAGGCTTGGGCAACCATATAGGATGCCAGGATTCGAACCACCGACCTTCTGCATGCAAGGCAAACACCTTACCTTCATGCTATCTCTCTGCCCACATACAACTGTATTTAAGGTATTATTATGCATGTATATTTTTGTTACAAATGATAGATGCATGTTTAATATATGTAAATTATCTACTTTTCTTTTAAAGTATATACATATATCAGTTTGTATATAAATATATGTAATAAATTATTTATCATAGTTTGAATATACATTTTGATGTTGATGAAATACAATGACTCTTTTTCATTGCCTAAAACACATAGCTGCAACTTTCCTTTACGATTTAGTGTATTGTCAATTATATAATTTGGTGACCTTTTTCCCTTAAATAAGAAATTCAATAAAAATAATGCAAGATAGACTTGCCCAAAAATATTTAAGAAATAGTTCAACACTGAATAAGTATAAATTGATATAAATTATAAACATGGTGGACAATTCCAAGAATGATGACTGTAGACCTCTGCTTATGTTCCCCAAACTTTTGTAAATAATAATAAGAATAATAAAGACTAAAAATCTAAACAGAAAATGTATTTCATATTGTAGCAGTGGACAGGTTCATAGAAATACTCACTTAACTTGGTGGATTTCTTTAAAAATAAAACATGACTTATATGGGTTAGGAGTAGGGAAATTGCCAAATGACTAAAAATTCCTAAAGAGAAGGGTGTAGTCAAGATTGTTATCCATTTTGTTAACCTTAAAATAAAGAGAATAAATTGAGTCTGTTAAAGAATTTATTTATGATCCAATATTTTCACTTGGGGCATTTAACTCTAAAACTATATATATATATATATGTATATATATACATACATATATATACATATACATATATATATGTCTAAAAAAGTAAAAGCTAAACTTTTATTGGAAGAGAAACGTGAAAAGTTATTTTTTAAATATTTAGTTTAATAAGTTTGTCAGTGCTATTCATATAAAATGTTTACTGTGTTAATTTTTTGGAAAGTCTATAATAATGAAGATAGCTATTGTTTTATAGGGTTTCTATGACTGCGATTCTCTTGATGGATTGTTTAAAAATGTTTCACTTAAGGGTAAGATTTGTTCATGGGGAAGTTCTCAGGTCTCAATTCTGTCTCTGTTCTTAGAAATGTGTCCTAAAGTTATACAGATGTAAATATTGGTTGACATGTATCAAGACGGTTATTTTTTTCTTTCTTAAAAGTTCGTTTGGGGGAACATAGATATAGTACTAGCATGAAATGCTTGCCTTGCATGCAGACTACTCAGGTTTGATCCCTGCTATCCCTTATGGTTCCTCAAGCACTGTTAGAAGTGATTCATGTGTGCAGAGCTAGGAAAAACTTTTGAGCATCACCGGGAGTGTCCCAAAACAAAAGCAAGCAAACAAAAGTTATTCTAAAAAGCCTTAGCATATATAATAAACTTACAATACTTTATTTTCACACTATTAATGTATAGTCACTACTAAGACAATTTTACTCTCATTTAAAAATGACTCTGGCTTTAGACCCTTCTTTAAAGTTTTTATTTCTATAATACATTTAAAAGTTGTATGAATAAAGTAGAAATCAAGAAAGGAAATGAACAAGAAAGAGAAATATTATATATGACACCTCTGCATCTCAATATATTTTAAAAGCAACAGATGATTTCTATACTCAAGATGAAAATCAGAGTCAAGTCCTGACACTAAACCAGCACTCAGTTGCCAATTCTTGGGATGAGGTACTGACATAAACCTTCTGATACTTTCCCTTTATTCAGCTTCATATATATATATATATATATATATATATATATATATATATATATATATATATATATATATATATATATATGCAAATCTTTAAAGATATATTATATATATGTAGATATAGGTATGAATTTATAAATTTTATAAGTATGTGTATGGCAAAAAGGAGTCCACAGCCAAACCCATCCAATCACCCATACTTCATGCTCAGTGAGACAAGAACCATTCTTTAAATAGTTGGGAAAAACTTTTAAATAGTTGGAACAATTAGAACGATATACCATTTTAATTTAGAAAACCACCATAAAATTCTAATTTTAATTTCCATAAAGTTTTTTTACAATAAAGTAACATAGTTTCATGCCATAAGGCAATTAAGACAATCATTGTAAAGAATTAAGAAAATTATTTTGAAAGCCACAAATTCATAAATTAATAAACTATCCACAACTAAATATGTATCTGCACATATAGAAGATAGTGTTGCAAGAAACAATATAAAATGGAGTGATAAAAGACCAAGCTAAATGAAGTAAGATACCTTCAATAGTAAATTAAAAATCTAAACTTAGGGGCCCGGGAGATAGCATGGAGGTAAGGCATTTGCCTTTCATGCAAAGGGTCATCGGTTCGAATCCCGGTGCCCCATATGGTCCCCCGTGCCTGCCAGGAGCAATTTCTGAGCATGGAGCCAGGAGTAACCCCTGAGCACAGCCGGGTGTGACCCAAAAAACCAAAAAAAAAAAATCTAAACTTATTTTTTTCATAGGGGTCACATTGGGCAGTTCTCAGCATCATTCTGTTTATAGTGGTATATTTCCAGATGTCCTGGAAATCATGTCATACCAGGAAAGCAACACAATTTTGTTGTGTACAAAGTATATGCTCAGGCATTTGAACTGTCTCTTAACAGATAATAAGTTACATGTTCTAAAATTAATATCACAGGATCTTAAAGAAGTATGTTGAGGGGTTCATAAAATAAAAATATAAAAATAAATCTATAAATTATGAAGAAATAGAATAATTTATATCAAAATAAATAAAAATAATTTTATATATAAAATATGAAATATTAACTAAATAAATAAAAATAAATGTTCATATAAGAGGCCAATCTGATAACTTATTAATAATTTAATGAAATATTGCAAATGAGTGGATTGAGAATAAAACAATAAAATATATTACAAAATATCTCATATTTGGGCTATGTATTTATGTTTGAAATATCACACTACAATTAACAAGTCAGTTTTAGCAGAGCAAGATGAAGTATATACAGGAAAACATGTTCAAAATAAAATTTAGTGAAGTCCTAATAAACAAAGGTTTAAAGGTTCTTATGATACAGAATACTTGTTAAAATGCTAACAGTGATATGAGTTTTATTAGCAATAAATGTGTAACAATAAATGTGTAACAGTACATAGCAAGGCCTTTAAGGATTTGAAAGCAAATTATTTTTGCTATGATTTATTATTCAAATACCATATGCAATTTTAATTTAGAAAATATATATAGTATTTTTGTGATATACAGACTCAAACAGGTTATATACCATTCATCACTGATATAAAAGAAAAAAATTTCATAAACATTAAAAAAATAAAAGAATAGAGCAAATATTGGTCGTAAAGCTGAAATTCAATAAAAGAAACCTAAGATTGATATCTACACCTGATCTGTACTATAAAACAAATCCACAGGGTTTGAAAATGCTCTCACAGAGAAAGTAGATTCATTCTTTTTAAAGTAGTATGATTAGGATGGCAAAAATTACATTGTGTTTAGAAGAAAAGCAT
Source organism: Crocidura indochinensis (assembly GCA_004027635.1). Taxonomy (NCBI): domain Eukaryota; kingdom Metazoa; phylum Chordata; class Mammalia; order Eulipotyphla; family Soricidae; genus Crocidura; species Crocidura indochinensis. Next base: position 991 of record PVKC010045159.1, on the reverse strand, counting down.
ATATTTTTTCTGTTAGGACAAAAGCAGAAATGTTGAAAATATTAAAACACAGGAGCTAACAAAATATGTCCTATAAAAGCACATTTCAGCTACAAACATGAATTAGAATAAAACATTAAAGGAACTGATTTGATTTATGAAAAGAAAATTGACTTGAAATTGTTTTCTAGAATGATATCCTTAGAGAAACAGGGATTTAAAGTGACATGATTGTTTTATTTTGATCTGGACCTAACATGCAGGCGATAAATACATGTCTTCAATGTGTTTAATGAAAATATCAAAAAAATCTATCTATATTCTACCTACCTACATATTTACCTATCTATCTATCTATCTATCTATCTATCTATCTATCTATCTATCTATCTATCTATCTATCTATCTACTATCAGCATCAATAAACTTAACTCTGTGGTGGTCAAAATAATAATTTTTAAAAGGCTTTTTTATGTATACTTTGAAAAAATTGGGTAAAAGGAAATTTCAACAATATATATTTATTTGTGAATATAGGAAATATTTTAGAAGTCCACAAAAGAAAATGCCATTTAATGGCTAGTCATGCATTAAAAATGAGCTACATTTTTTGAGAAATAAGATACTAAATAATTGAAGTATAAAATCAAAGGCATATACTTCATGACAATTTAACAATAGTTGAGGAAATAATTAATGAACTAGGAAACATATTTGAAATGTTATTTGCACAACACATGTACAGAGAAAGAAGAGAATTATGGATTTGGATTCATTTGATTTTAAAATTCAATTATTTAGTATTTTATTTCTCAAAAAGTTTAGCTTATTTTCAAAGATAAAACATGCAATTCAATTTTTTTTTTTTGTTTTTTGGGTCACACCCGGCAGTGCTCAGGGGTTACTCCTGGCTCCATGCTCAGAAATTGCTCCTGGCAGCCATGGGGGATCATATGGGGCACCGGGATTCGAACTGATGACCTTTTGCATGAAAGGTAAACGCCTTACCTCC
>PVKC010045158.1:0-11452 GCA_004027635.1 Crocidura indochinensis | reverse complement strand
TGAGATCTTATTCCTTTGCTAAAGTCATTCTAAAAAATGTTTAGCATCCTTATTATAAACAGCAGTGAGTTACATGTTCTTTTGGTCTTTTCTTTACTCACCTCTCACCTTGAATGGTCTCTCTTATATCAGCTTTCTGTTTCAAAGACTACTCAACTATATTAACCTTCTTTTTGACTTATTAAACTCATCATTCCAACATTCCTCAGTGAGTCTATTTATCACTGCTACTGTCATTGTTTTATACACAAATATTTTAATTTTTCACTCACTGTTAGAAAATAAATAATAGCTATTTTTGTAATAGTTCATAGTTGAATACAACAAAAGACACAACTTGATAGCTATTCGTCTTCAGGACTAAGTGTCTTGTTCTTCATAAATATTTTTTCAAAGTGTTCCCCTAACCCAGCATGTTTGAAATGGTTCTACAACATTAAAACAATTTTATTTTCTTTTGCCTTTTATAAGAATGCAAGAACATAATCTTTCAAGGAGGTATAAGAAAAGAGGCAGAGATAAGGTACTGAATCATTGTTTCTTTCTGGTTGCTAATCTTTTTTTGTTTGTTTGTTTTGCTTTGCTTTGTTTTTAGTTTTTTGGGCCTCACCCAGTGACTCTCAGGGGTTACTCCTGGCTATGCGCTCAGAAATGGCTTCTGGCTTAGGGGATCATATGGGATACCAGGGGATCTAACTGCAGTCCATCCTAGGCTAGCACTGGCAAGGCAAATTCCTTACCGCTCTGGTCCCATCATGTTTTTTTTTTTTTTTTTTTTTTTTTGGTTTTTGGGCCACACCCAGTGACGCTCAGGGGTTACTCCTGGTTATGCGCTCAGAAGTTGCTCCTGGCCTGGGGGACCATATGGGGCACGGGGGATCGAACCGCAGTCCGTCCAAGGCTAGCGTGGTAAGGCAGGCACCTTACCTTCAGCGCCACTGCCCGGCCCCCCATCATGTTGTTTTTAATGTTTAGTTCAAAGTGCCCAACATTGCCAACATTTATTAAATAGAAGGGCATTGATGATTAGTATAAGTAGTACAGAATTAGTTGTAGGACTGCAAAGACTTGCATATAAATTTTCTCCATTAATTTTTATATTTTCTTTTTATAGGTAATATTTTGCTTATTTTATAAGTTGGCTTCTATGTATATTGTAGGCATCATTACTATTCATTGGAAAACCCCTAACTGAGATAGTTCTCACTGAGTTCTGTGTACAAAAATAATTTCTGAGATGTTTAGATTCCTTTGGATTGTTATTTCTCATGTGCTATATAATAGTTGAAGGCTAATTAGTATGACTCCATAGTGATACTGCCAGTCTCCTTCAGACAGATCTGTCTGATTACCTGGGCGAATTACAAATCAGAGTGTTACCAGCACCTGGTTGGTCATTCAGCATTTCTTATTAAAGAGCTCAGGGTTTAAAAGATTGTTTATTTGAGGAACATAGGTAATTTGTTGTCACTAGTTGAAACCATAGGATCGGGGGTTGGTAGCTTTGGATTGGACTTCCAGCTCCATATTGTACATGTTCTGAACCATCTCTTCTCCATCTCCATGAAAAATGCTTGTCTGTGTATGTGTGTGATCCTCTGTCCACAAATGGGCCCATTTTTATTTCTAATGATTGACATTATACTATTATCTCATGAGAAGTACCGAATAAATACCATTATGACTGACCTTGTGTCTTTTATGCAGAAAAAAAAGATTCCTCAGTTAATTATTATGAAAGATATGTCAACATTCCTCGTGAGTTTATTTATCACTACTACTGTCATTGTTTTAGACACAAATATTTTACTTTTTCATTCATTGTTAGAAAATAAATAGTTGTTATGTTTGTAGTAGCTCATAGATGAATACAATAAATAGGGCACATTTGAGGTGGAACTTCAGAGAATGGATTGTCTTCTCTATCTATTCAATGTGCAATGTAAAACACATTTGATAGAAACACCAGTCATTAAGAGTTTAACATATAATTAAAATTCTTATATTGTATTTTTCTTAGAGTAGTCATATTCTGCTCTTAGATAGAAAAAGACATTTCTAAAATATGTAAATCATGGGAATTTTATTTATTTTTCTGGTACATAGAATTTTGCAGTACTAGGTTTCTTTGATTGTTGACATTTAGTTCTGTTCAGGTGGCCTATTATTATTTAACTTGTCTCTATACCTCAAATTATTACCTACTGATCTTGGTTATGTGTATACAATAGAATGAGTTAAAATTTGAGGCCAGTTCTCTTCAGTATTTTTATGGAATTCACCTCTCATAATGTTATACAGTTACACTGCTACACAATTTCATGTAAATTTCTTGGTTTAAAAGTTTTGAGAGTGAACGTATAGCTTTGATTTAAAATGTATACATGAAATCTAGATTAAAAATGATATTGTACAGCCAGACTCTGGAAACAAACAAGAATGCCCTTCAACAGATGAATAGCTAAAGAAACTCTGATACATATATACAATGGAATATTATGCAGCTGTCAGGAGAGATGAAGTTATGAAATTTTCCTATACATGAATGTACATGGAATCTATTATGCTGAGCGATATAAGTTAGAAGGAGAGAGATAGATGCAGAATAGTCTCACTCATCTATGGGTTTTAAGAAAAATAAAAGACATTTTTACAATAATTCCCAGAGACAAAAGAGAGGAGGGTTGGAAGGTCCAGCTCACGACATGAAGCTCACCACAAAGAGTGATAAGTGCAGTTAGAGAAATAACTACACTGAGAACTATCATAACAATGTGAGTGCCATTCTAGTTTCATCTCTAGTTTTCCCTCGGTCTTTCTTTGGAGGTATGGAGGTGTGGGATGTAGGTCTTGAGCACAAGGATCCTGTGTAGACTGATTGGTCCAGTGACCCAATTGAACCACCTTTTCTTTAAAATTCTCACCTTTTCTTCAAGGCATTTGGGATCCAGAAGGTTTATCGAGAATTTGCTTTAGGAGCTGGAGCGATAGAACATTAGTAGGGTGTTTGCCTATAGAACATTAGTAGGGTGTTTGCCTTGCATGTGGCCAACCCCAGACGGACCTTGGTTTGATTCCAGCAACCCATATGGTCCCCTGAGCCTGTAAGGAGTAACACATGAGCACCGCTGAGTACATATGAGCATCCAACAAACCTTTCTCCTCCCCAAAAAGAAATTGCTTTGTTTTTGACTATGAGCAGGGCTTTCTCATAGCTCTGTGCTTAGGGGACCATACTTGTTCTTGGATATTAAATCAGATTTGCTCTCTGCAAAAGAAACCTTCTTCACTTGCTAACTCTCTGGCCCTCAATAAATTCTAATGAAGGCTGCTTTAAATATAATGTATTAGTCCTGATATTTCTAATATTTCTTGTTTTTGTTTTCTTTGGGGCACTTTGGTGGTGCAAGTGTAACTTCTGGCACTGTACTCAGGAATCACTCCTGGTGGTTCTTGGGGTACCATGTAGGATTATAGGGATTGAACCTGGGTGGACTATGTAATGTAATGTAAATGTAATGCAAGAGCCTGGTCTTCGGTACTGTCTCTTCTACCCCCCCCCCAAGACTACAGGACATTATCCATTTATTTGCTTATCAGTCTTTGGCTAATGTTTTAAAATTTCCTTAAATACTTTTGTCAGTTCCTAGAAACTTTGTACATCTCATTGAAAAACCTGCATGTAATTTAAATATTTGTTTTTTAATTACTGTAATATACAGAAAATTATGTTGAATAGATTCCATTTTGCATTTATGTATTAATTCCCTTATTGTATTGTACCTGGTCTTAACTTTGAATATTTAGTTACCATTTGAAATTATTTAATACCAAAACATTTCAAAAATTTTATACCCTAATTTGAAATTCTAGTTGATATTCTCTCTTACATGGAAAAGGTTAAGGTTTTTTGTTTGTTTGTATATTTTTAATGGAGCATACAGAAAAAAAGTATTTTTAAGGCAATGAGATGAACAATTCATCAAAACTATTTTATCCAAAGAGATATCCTTCAGATTTTAAGAAATAATACAAATTCATGTACAAGCAAGAGCTGAGACAGTTCATAGTCCTGAAGCCATTCCTCAATAATTTTCAACACTCCTCGTAGTTCTTCAATATTCCTCAATTCCTATCACCATCATTCTATTACCCTCATCATTCTTCAATATTTCTTATAATTCCTGTTCACTCTTCAGCTCTCCTCAAAGATTCTTTGATATTCCTCATTACTCTTTATTGTTCCTCATAATTCCTCGATACTCTTCTTCACTTCTCATCATCTTCATTTCATTCATGGAGGTGTCACTAGGGCCAGCTCTGGGCTCCTCCTGTGGGGCAGGGCTGTTGTTCAATCTGGCCTTACACCCAAGTGGGATCCTTACACCTGAATGGGATACCCTGGGGAAGTGGGAAACACATGAATTGGGTCACCTGACACGAGGAATGCCCTACTGTTATCCTCTGAGGGGCTGTTACAGAAGAAATGAGGAAGGACCAGATAATCAAGGCACAGACCCTCATGGAAGAACATGTACGATCTGATTGGCCCTGCAATACTGCCCCACCCTCATTTGCATACATTATCCATGTGGATGACCTCATAAAGCAGTGTCCAGTCTCCAGCAAGAAAGGGGCGTGGCCCACAGAGACTTGCTCAGTTAAGAATTGCCATGTGGCCCAGGAAGGTGTCGTTGATCCTCATTTTAATGTTTTGTTGCTGTGATGATTTCCATCCATTAAATAGTTGGCCAGGTAAGACTTCCTCCCAGTTCTTTGCTCAGAAGGAAGATCTGAGCATCCCACCTTCTCCATCCTCCAGTTAGATCAGCGGGCAGAAGTCAGAGGGAAATTTTAACTGGAGAAAAGTGTCCAGTTCTGGCCCAACGGGAATACTCTCATTCTGAGCAAAGCTGTAATATGGACATTTCCTTCTCAGAGAGTCACACAGTCTCTACCACAAAGACCACAGGACTTAAGGGCCACAAATGTCATGCCTGTTGGTGAGCTCTCTGCTCTGTGACTGTTATATGATAGATGTGAGGTTGTGTTACATGTGAATGTGGTGATAGATGTGCCATGTAACATCAATGTGTGCTAGGCATGGGGTTGATGTGTGTGATGTATGGTGGTTGGGGAGATGAATGGCACAGTGACTGAACATATGGTGTGCCATGTGAAAGAGATGTGAGGGAGTCATGGACATGTCCTCCATTGAGAAAATACCTTCAATTCCCAGAAGTGATTTTGCAAACAGCTGGATTAAATCATCTAAGAACCCAATGTGTGCAGGGTCCAATAGTTCAGGTCAACTGCACTTCATAAAAAGTGACCCCTTACTTAGAGGCCACCCAAATGTGCTCATGGGGAAGAGGTCAGCTATCTTTCATAGACAAATGACTCCTTCTTGAGGGACCGTGCAACAGTTCTCTGGCTTCTCTCAACTAGTGCTAGGGCCTATGAGGTGCTGGGATGGAAGATTGACCTTCTCAGCCCCAGGGATGTGGAACCTGTGAGTGCCCAGTACACAATGGGATGTATCCTGATGAATCTGCCCTCTTGTCCATTCTGTCCTGCTCCATCCCCACTGAACTATGTCCCGACCCAGTCTCTCAGTGCTGGCACTTCCTTTCATTGTTGGATGTTTCTCCTTTCGCTTCATATATCCCTTTGGATTGGATTTGGCTGCCAAATGCAGTAACTATCACTAGCAGGTCTTTTTTTACCCTTATGCCACTGACATGCCACCCATAGTGTTGATATTCCCGGAGATTGATCACAGTCCCTGGACTGGGAGGTGGCTTCTGGAGTATGAGCATATGCCTGGCTTATGGGAGGCTCTGAGTTAGACCCCAGCACACCATAGCTCTGTCAAACCCTTAGTGTGGTGTGAAAAACACCACACTAAGGGCCCAAGTGGCTATTAAGTGGCCCCAGTAGACTGAGCTGGACATGAAATATTCCGGAGCATACTTGATCATTCCTTTCTCTTCTCTCCGGGTGTGAGAGAAATCAACAAAAATAACCCCTCCGATTTAAGCAACAGTTTGGTTCTTTTCAAAATTTATAGGTAAATTAGCAGCTCTTAGGTTCTCCCATAGGTCAAGGTCAAAGGTGACCGAAGATTTGTGTCAGTATTCCCTGAGCACTGAACCTGAACCTTGGATCATCCTAAAGGCATTGGTGGGTAGGTCGCAGTATTCCTCCCAGGATCACTCTCTCAATGCAATCCTATTTGCACACTGAGGTCAGTCCTGACAGGACACTGAACATGAGACCACACTGGACCTCAGGTGTGGCAAAGGAACAGCTCAGGGACAGGCAGGCTGGTGAGAATAGCTGCAGACCTGTAGGAATGATCAGCTGGGTGCTTGGTGGAGCCTTGAATCCCAAGTAACTCAAGGTCAGTATGGAGCACAGGATTCTGCCTTATTCTAAAGATTTCCTGCTTGTACCCTGGACAGACACAGATGGGAACCCAAAGCCCACTGTATTCACAATCCACAAACCCACACCCTCGGGACTTCTGGGTCCTTCATTTCAAACCTTCTTGCTAGTGAGCTCTGGCCCATGACCATGCCCTGTCCTATCTGGGTACCTTTACTCCTGGAAAGTCTGTACTTGAACTCCCTTCCCTATTACACCAGGAACCATGAATTGGGCACCAGAAATCCTAGTGAGGTCAGCTTTGGTGAACCGAGTGGGTTGCAGAGAGACACACAGATGCATGTGCACAGAACCATATCCAGAGACATAAACACACATGTGGACATAGACACAGTCAAACCAAGACAAACATGATCATAAAGACACAGACAGATGTGCTGTATAGCAACATCTATGCCACATAGACACAGATATAAATAGGTAGATACATAAAGATAGATAGATAGATATAGATAGATAGATAGATAGATAGATAGATAGATAGATAGATAGATAGGTAGGTAGGTAGGTAGATAGATAGAAGGATAGACAGAGTTGCATACAAGAAAACACAGGAGTTCTGGATTCCAGACATCCCATTCTCTCTCCTCAAAAATCAAGCAAGGGGCCAATTCTATTCCCCCAGCTCATCTACTTTATGTCATCATGGCAGCCAGACCAGATAGCTACAATCTATGCGTGGATTTACTTCTCCCCAGCTTCCAGTCATGTTCCCTAAGAGTACTTGTGTGTATCCTTTTCATGGTATACCCCTAGGATCCTAGGAGCCACTCCAGCCCTCCCCACCCCTAGGCATGGTACCCTATCAGCCCTGTTTGGTCAACCTCTGGCAGTGCTGTTGTCAGCCTGGATGACAGGCGCACACCAGGACAGCCACGCTGGTTCTCAAGGTGTATGGCATTTGACTACATATTCATAGCCCATAACAGCCAAGAGCCCCATAAAAGGGAACACCAAGATGAAAATCAAGGGCCCCAAGTGTGTAACCAAAGCCTGCCACTCTTTCTTGTCTCTCTACAGAAGCAGGTTTGGTGGAAGTCAACCACATTGGAAGCTCTGAAGGACGCCATGAAGAGCAATCATCTGCTCGTGACAGTACCAGAGATGGTGGCTCCGGAAAGGGTGGCATTAGAGTGAAATTCAGTGACGGCAGCAACCTAGTCAGCAGCAGTGGCAGTCGTGGTAGTAACAGTGGCCAGATCAGAGGCTACAGCAGAAGCAGGAGCAGAGGCAGAAGCAGAGGCAACAGCATTGGTGGTACTGATTATACTGCTGGAAGCAGTAGCTCCAGGGAGATCAGCAAGACTGACAGTACCAGTGTCAGCAGAGGTAGTCTCAGCATGTTTAATCCTAGCTCTGCTCCTGGCTGGTCTACCAATGTTAGTGGACTCGACGAAACTAATGGCACTGGTAGTCTCAGCAAATCCAGTGGCCTGGTTGATCTTGGCAAATCTAATAGCACTTTTGGTCTTGGGGAATTCAGCGGCCTGGATGATCTTGGCAAATCTAATAGCACTTCCGGTTTTGGTGGATCCAACGTCCTGGGTGATCTTGGCGAATCCAGAGGCATTGGAGGTGCTGGTGAATTCAGTGGCCTCGGTGATCTTGGCAGATCTAAAGGCACCGGTGTTCTTGGCGGGTCTATCGCCACGGGGGATCTTGGCAGATACAGAGGCTCCAGTGATATTGGTGGATCCATTGGTATGGGTGATCTCGGTGGATCCAGAGACACTGCTGGTCTCAGTGGATTCAGCGGTCTGGGTTTTCTTGGTGGATCCAAAGGCACCAGCAGCGCTGGTAGTCTCAGCGGATCAAGCAGAATCGGTGATCTTGGCGGATTCAGAAGCACCGGTGGAGGTCTCGGTGGGTCCAGCAGCATGGGTGAATCCAGTGGCATCAGTGGTCCCATCAGCATGGATGCTCTCAGCAAGGCCGGCAGCAACCGTGGTTCCAGCAAATCTGGCAGCATCGGTGGTCTCAGTGGGGCCGGCATCACTGAAAATGAATTTTCTAAACAAGGTAAAGCCCATGGTGTGGGCCACCCCTGACCTCTAGGTCCTTGGAAGATAGGGCCAGAGTCAGACAGGTCCTACCACCAGGTACAAGGTCTGGAACCAGGGTAGGGTTTGTGGAGCAGGTGTGAATATGATGGCTCCTAGCCTTGGCTATGCACTGGAGGGTTCTAAGCTCCCTTTTTGACCCTTCCTTCACTATTGGCTATTCATTCCTCCGTGTGGCTGGACCGGTTCTCAGCTCCAGGCATGCTCCTCCCTGACATACACCTGGGCTGTGATCTCTTTCCACCCTGCTGAAGAGCACCACTCCCTGCTCTGCAATGTTTATTATTATTTTTATTATTATTAATAATATCTTTATTTAAACTCCTGATTACAAACATGATTGTAGTTGGGTTTCAGTCATGTAAAGAACACCATCCTCTTCAACAATGCAACTTTCCCATCACCATTGTCCCAAATTTCCCCCCAGGCCAGCATCTGTGTGGTATTCCGGTGGTATGTGACAGAGCCCAACTGCTTCTACCTGAGGAATAGCGAGCGAACAAGGGGAGAGGGGCACCCCCTTTTGAAGGAAGCATACTTTTTCCAGGGTTCCTGCTTCTTGCTTCTTATCTCTCTGCTAGTCACGCACTTCATTTATCCCTCATCTCTTTCCTGTGTGTGAGCGTGTATGCTGGGATGAGTGTGGTATGTGGCGTGCATGACTGAGAGTGGCATGTGCTATAGGTGATAGCATGAGTCATAGCATCTGTATTGTGATTGTGTTGATGTATGGCACACATGTGCTATGGATTGGGGTATGATGCAACACGTGATAGGTGAGTGAAATCCCGTGCCGCATGTGTGCTGTCTGATATGTAATATGTTGTTCGATAGATGAGCAGGAGTGTGATGTGTGACTCGTATGAAGTGTGTGATAAGTGGTGGTGTGAAGTTTGGGGTGTGATATTATTGATGTGATAGACGGGTACTGCAAATGCATTGTGTGTGATATGAGTGTGTTGTGTTGTGTGTGAGTACATGTGATGCGATACATGTGGAGTTGTGATCCGTCTTCATAGATCTGCTATATGGAATGTGTAATTTACGAATGCATGTGGTCTGTGATTCTGTGGTGTGATAGATGTCTGCTGTGATATGAGTGAATATACATAGCATGTGAAAGAAGTCGGGGGATGTGTGTGGTTTGTAACATGTGCATTGAATGTGCATGGTGTAATGTGTGTGAATAGTGGAATGTTTCCTTTCTGGGCACTTTTACTTCTGGAAAGTCTGTATTTATCTCCCTTTCCTATTCCACTAGGAACCATGAACTGGGTGCCAGCAATCTTAGGAAGGTCAGCTTTAGCAAACTGAGTGGGTAGCAGAGAGACACAGATGCATGTGCACAGAACCACATGGACATAGACACAGTCATACCAAGACACACATGATCATAGAGACACAGACACATAGATGCTGTATAGACACATCTATGCCATATAGACACAGATATAAATAGAGATAGATAGATAGATAGATAGATAGATAGATAGATAGATAGATAGATAGATAGATAGATAGATAGAAAAATAGACAGAGTCACATACAACAATACACAGGAGTTCTGGATTCCAGACATCCCATTCTCTCTCCACAAAAACCAAGCATGAGGCCAATTCTATTCCCCCAGCTCACCTACTTTCTGTCATCATAGCAGCCAGCCCAGACAGCTACAATCTATGCATTGGTTCACTTCTCCCCAACTTCCAAAGTACCATGTTCCCTAAGAATACTTGTGTGTATCCTTTTCATGGCATCCTCTAGGATCTTAGGAGACATTCTAGCCCTCCCCATTCCCCAGGCCTGGTGCCCTATCAGCCCAGTTAGGTCAGCCTGTGGCAGTACCAGGGGTGCTATTGTCAGTGTAGCTGGCAGGTGCACACCAGGACAGTCACGCTGGTTCTTAAGAGGTGGCACTTGACTCCATATTCATTGCCCAGAACAGTCAGGGGTCCATTCAGAGGGCACTGAAATATGTGAGCCAAGGGCCCCAAGTGTGTAACCAAGCCTGCCAGTCTTCCCTGTCCCTCTACAGAAGCAGGTTTGATGGAAAATAACAACATTGGCAGCTCTGAAGGACAGCATGAAGAGCAATTATCTGCTAGTGACAGTACCAGAGATGGTGGCTCCGGAAACAATAGCATCAGAGTAATTCTCAATGATGGCAGCAACCCTGTCAGCGGCAGTGACAGTGGTGGTAGCATCAGTGGCCATATCAGAGGCAGCAGCAGAAGCAGAAACAGAGGCAACAGCATTGGTGGTACTGATTATACTGCTGACAGCAGTAGCTCCAGGGAGATGAGCAAGACTGACAGTGTCGGCAGAACCAGCGGTAATCTCAGCGTGTCTGCTCCTAGCTCTGCTCCTGGCTGGTCCGGCGGTAATCTCAGCGTGTCTGCTCCGAGCTCTGCTCCTGGCTGGTCCAGCGGTAATCTCAGCATGTCTGCTCCTGGCTGGTCCAGCGGTAATCTCAGCGTGTCTGCTCCTAGCTCTGCTCCTGGCTGGTCCACCAATGTCAGTGGACTTGGAGACTCTAATGGCACTGGTGGACTCAGCAGATCCAATGGCCTGACTGATCTTGGCAGATCTAATAGCACTTTTGATCTTGGTGCATCCACCGGCCTGGGTCATCTTGGCGGATCCAGAGGCACTGCTGGTCTTGGTGGATCTATCGCCACGGGGAATCTTGGCAGATCCGGAGGCTCCGGTGGATTTGGCGATTCGATTGGTATGGATGATCTCGGCGGATCCACAAGCACTGGTGGCCTGGGTTTTCTTGGTGGATCCAAAGAGACAGGTGATATCAGAGGATCCAGCAGATTGGGAGATCTCATCAGATCTGGCAGTATGAGTGGTGTTGGTGGATTTAGAGGCACCGGTGGTCTCGGCGGATCAAGCAGCATCGGAGATCTTGGCGGATCCAGAAGCACCGGTGGAGGTCTCGG
>PVKC010045157.1:0-11469 GCA_004027635.1 Crocidura indochinensis | reverse complement strand
ACTTCATCCTCCTCATTTGTTAAATCTTTAATAACCACTAATTCATCGAAATTGATGTTTTAATTTATTGTCAAGGTAACATGTTCACAATACTGTAAACATTGATGCTTGTGTACAAAAGATTACTACATTGTTACCACTACCACAAAGACACCCAAACACCTGACATTGTCCTTTGGTCTCTTCTCATCTGTTTCATACTAGTACTCCCATCCTCCCCTTAAACCTCCCCTCTAATTAGTGACCACAGATCTATAGTTTAAGGCTATGACATTCTTTTCATGAGTCACTTTCTCCTCTGCTTTATTTCTTTATCCGCCTTGTATGAGGGAAATAATCCAGAATTCATCTCTCTCTGACTTCTTTCTTTTTAATATGCAGCTTCAACCAAGTTGTAGGCAAGGACAATATTTCATGTTTTCATCTTTAAGTAGCATTTCATTTTGTATAAGGACCATATTTTCTCTATCAAATCATCTGTATTTAGACATCTGGGTTTTATCTGATGTTGGATATTCTAAGTGATGCAGCCATGAATATGTATATACATGCATGATAAAAATCATCAACAGGGGCCGGGCGGTGGCGCTGGAGGTAAGGTGCCTGCCTTGCCTGTGCTAGCCTAGGACGAACCGTGGTTTGATCCCCCGGTTTCCCATATGGCCCCCCAAACCAGGAGCGACTTCTGAGCGCATAGCCAGGAGTAACCCCTGAGCATCACCGGGTGTGGCCAAAAAAACAAAAACAAAAAAAATTCATCAACAAAATTAATGCATAGACCCATAGTTTATGGCATATATTCAACAGAGTTTTTATTCGTATCTATTTATATGATTAGCCTATGGATCCATCTTTTTGCTCATCAGATTTAGGGTCACCTAACTTATACTAATGGGCCGAATGCTATATATATATATATATGTGTGTGTGTGTGTGTGTGTGTGTGTGTGCATATGTGTGTGTGTGTGTATATATATCTTTGATGTTAGCCTAGAAAAAAAGGACTTGGCCTTAGATCTTATATGTTTTCACTGAATACTGAGACCAGGGCTCTATTTTCTCATGATTCAAAGGTTATTTATTTTTACCATCACACTTAGTTTGAGCCATCACAATTTTGAATATAGTACTAAGAACCTTGTTTCTGTCTATGCAGTATAAAAAAATCCTACCATCATTCCAACATAGGTCAATGAAATTAAAGCAGTAAAATAATGAATATTTTCTCAAAATATATTCTTAATTAAACAAAGAGCCAGGATCTGAAATTATGACTAATATAATTATCTTAAGGACATTTAAAATTAGATTTATAAATATTTAAAATTATTACCTCTTCACCTAGAATATAATTTATCTCCTATCGAATATGATGTAATTATTATGGCATCTAATGCTACCAATTAGTCTTGTCATTTCTAACAAGTCAATTAAACTTCATGAACCTCAATTTATTCATAAAACAAGAGGGTTGAACCACAGTCGCTATGATCTTGCTAGTTCCAAAACATGTGTTAGTGTGAATATCTGAATGTCAATGTATTATTGCTATTCCAATTAGAATGTGACCAATTTGAATATTTTCCCTTGAAACAAAAATAGAAATAAGGAGATATCAACAATAGAAAACAGAATGTTTTTCTTTTTCTTTTTCTTTTTTTTTTTTGTGAAGGTTGTCTGACTTCCTCCACTGTCCTAAACTTTTCAGTATAACATCAATTTAAAATAATTAAATATATTTGTCTCATAATGTTTTTTTAGAGACAATTTACCTTGGTTCCCAAAGTTCAAATAAAAGCAGATTTTATATCATGAGATCCTGTAGCAGTCTCATAAGAAAATGGAAACTTTGGACTGTTTACCCATGACATGGAAAGAAGAAAAGCAGATAATATTTAATAACAAAGAATAAATATTTCAACTGGGGAACATGTTAATGACTGGTCATGGAAAATACAGGGAGTGTTTCATATAAGAGAGTTTGGCACAAGCTAAAAAACCACCAAGTTTGAAAATATCTGGGTCAGAAAAAAGAGAAGTTAGGAGCAAAACCTGTGGCAAGATTCAGTCGAGCATATTTTTATGTTTGGGTGTCACAACTACCTGTGCTGAGAATTTACTGCTGGCATGTTTTTTTGGGGATCATTCTTGTCAGTACTCAGAGAATTTGAGGTATCAATAATTAAAAACACAGTTCATATATATTGAAGGCAAGACTATGTGCTGTAGTATTATTCCAGGCCCCTAGGCAGATATTTTTCAAACTGATACCAATGTTTATAAAAAAAAAAAACACTAGAATAAAAACCTTTGAAAAACGGACCTCAAATTTCTGGCATGTTCCTTGTAATGTGTCCTTATCTCCACTTTGTCTTCAGCCACTATTGCCCTCACAGGTGCCTATGTTTTAGTACCACAGACCTTCCTGTGTTCCTCGGACAGAATAGATGCACTTAGATCCAGAAGCTTTTATAAGTTGGTCATCAGTTTTATTGACATCTACTTATTCTAAATCTACTGTCTTATAAACTATTTTCTTTCAAAACTTATTATAGGATTCAGTTATTCAGAGAGGCTCTTACGAATCGTTCTACACTATCCAGTTACCATATATATATGTATATATACTGTTTGTATCTGTAAAATGCATGATCATATTTTCCTCTGTTCATTTACTTTGTTTTGTCTTGCTTTCTCTTAAATACATGACTCAAGAACTAGAATGGAAATATCACTGAGGTTAAATACTTTGTGGAGCCTTGTAAAGGCAGGTAAATGGATAAATGAGTGAGCGAGTGAATTTAACCATAACTATTTTGCTTTCTATGAATTTTGACTTATTTATACTGCCTATCTTAAATTTCAGAAGATCAGTTTGCAAAAATGGGATTATGTCTCCTTGCTTGTGATGGCTACTCATTGTTTAGAACAGTGCCAGGGACTTGGTAATTGCTCAGTAAATAATCTTAGAATGACATTTGCCATAAAAACAAAAAGGTCCTGTCCTACAGTTTTGAGAAAGGAAATTAATATTCTTTGATTATAGTAACAAATAGAAGCAGAACCAATATTAAGGCCATTCAATCAATAGCAATCCTATTAGTGATAACCACATTTTGGAAAGCCTTACATCCTCTCTTCGGA
Organism: Crocidura indochinensis; assembly: GCA_004027635.1. Taxonomy (NCBI): domain Eukaryota; kingdom Metazoa; phylum Chordata; class Mammalia; order Eulipotyphla; family Soricidae; genus Crocidura; species Crocidura indochinensis. The sequence continues at coordinate 8,325 of PVKC010045157.1, read as the reverse complement.
ACACCAACAACTATATTCTACAAGTCTAGTTCTCACTTCCTGATTGAGCAGTGAATGCAGTTTTTGGTTTCAGCTACTAAGTGGTATCCCATCCTTTGTAGAAAACATGATAACACAGCTTTATAATGAGTATCTAAAACATAAATCTATTATAATATCCAAGAAAACATTCTAAATTTATAACAAATAATAATGTCCATCAATTCACACAACTGGAGAAAGAAGTATTAAAACCTTCTCCATTTCTATTTTAGATAGCAATGCATGCCTAGAAAAAGGTATTACACATTCTTCGATATCCTTATCCAAGGCTATATTAAGTACATCTAAATATTGAGTTTTTGCTATTATCATGATGTCCAATAATTTGACCTTGAGAGTTTCTATTTGTAGTAGCTCTATTTTGTGGCACTCTAAAATCTGAAATACACAACTAGTATTATTTAATCAATAAGATTTTCCTTGTGATGAGACTCCTGACCTGTTTGACTAGTTTTCAAAAGAATTTCAGAAGCAATCTAGACGGAGTGGAAGTTTCAAGCAGAGAGGTCAGAGCAGGGCTCTATGAGATGATGTAGTAGTGAGGAAAAGTATTTTGTCTTCTGTTTTCAATAATCACAATAATAAAAATTAGCTTGAGACCCTCTTATTTTAAATTATATCTATTGGATATAAAACTTGGCTTTTTCAGAACTTCATCCATTGGGTCATTGACTGACTGTGAGTGGTAATGATTTTTGACTGTTTATTCTGACACATCACCAAAGAGAATAACCTCTCCAGCGATTGACCTAGTTGCTTCAGCTAAGAATTCTTTTTCAGCATTCCCTATCTCCCATAATAACACTATGATAAAATATAATTAGGAAAATAAAGTGCTAAGTATATTTTGATAAATGTTTTGTACCACTTAGACTGTTTTTAGAAGTTTATGTTCTAGGTATACATACTCTATTAGAACTTATTTTGCTGAGATGAGCTCAGTGAATGTCAAATTATTGGAAAAGTCACTTCTAAGACATAGTTATCTTATCTGTGTAATGACCCAGTTGACATTGGTAATTGTGCACATTTCTGTACACTTTAGATACTGATAATTCAGAATTTTAATTAGATCAACCATGGATACCTCTTTTCATCTTTATTATTTTTTGCTATTATCATAGGTGATATGTCATATTTCAGATGAAATAATATATCCAATTTAAATGAAAAATTTGCTGAAATATTTCAAACCATTTTTAAATTTTTATAGGCATAGTGTCTAGGAAAGGTTAATATTAAATTACCATTGAATTTATCTGGGCATATTTATCATACTTTTCAGTATTTTCTTTGTAGTTACAAGGATGCCATTTGAATTAGTGCCACTTAAGAAACAGAACTTATTCATATTCTTTCATGTATTCACTTGTGACCTTGAACAGATTTTTCTCTATAAATCCACAGTTTAGCTAACTGAAAAATAGAAATAATACCTATTATCTTGCCTCCTAGATGTATATGTCATGCACTTTTCACCTTGTTAGTTCAGCTGTGGATACTTTATTAAAGCAATTTTATTTATCTTTCTTGATTTCTGCTCCCTATAACTAAAAATATCTGTGTTCCTTCATGCTTTCTACTTGCTGATCAAAACTGGAGTATTTTATTTCTTGACTATTCACATCAAGCTCCAAACTCCACTAGGACTGGTATTATCCTCTAATTCAAAACAAAATACACCTATTTTAAAATTTTAGCCCATTGTACATCTTACAACTATCTTGCTCTGTCTTGTTTCTGTCATCATCCTAATATATCTCATATTTTTTCAAATATCTCATTATTAGGTACTTGTTTTATCTTTGCATAGTAGCATTTTGCATTGATTATTCCTTCTCAAAAATCATCTATGTTTCTTTATTTAAACTATTTTCATCAGTCCTACCTATTACTCAGAGGCAAACTATGTAGAAAATGGTTTTAGAATAAACATTTATCCATTCTTCTTATTTACCCCATAACCAAAAAAAACCTATGTGTTATTAACTTAAATTTAATGCAAATATATTAGTAAAAAGTATTTTACTTGCTTTTAACGTAGAATATTTCAAACATTATTTAAAGTGTACTTATGAAAGTATAGTCAGTGTGTCAATATGAAAGTTTATATTTTTGAAAGAATGTTAGTTATTGAGACATAAATAACGCATACAAGAAAATTTGTAAAAATTAAAGTATATTTGACTACTTTGTTCCCATATCCAAATATTTACCCATCATACTTTCTATACTGTGGCACAATCACAGCCTTTGCTGAATAATTAAAATTATAAAATGAATATAAATACTGATGATCTGAAGCAGAATTCCAGCTATGTTGTTATTTTGAACTATGAATTAACTGGTTCCTTCCTTTATTCATTCCTTTAATTCTATCATCTTTCCCTTCTCCCATCTTTCTTTTTTTCCCTTGTCCCGTATCTTTTTCTTTCTTTTCTTTCTGCTTTCTTTCCTTTTCTTTTTCTTTCTTTCTTCTCTTTCTTTTCTTTCTTTCCTTCTTTCCTTCTTTCTCTTTCTTTTTCTTTCTCTCTTTCTTTTTCTTTCTCTCTTCTTTCTTTCTTTCTTTCTTTCTTTCTTTCTTTCTTTCTTTCTTTCTTTCTTTCTTTCTTTCTTTCTTTCTTTCTTTCTTTCTTTCTTTCTTTCTTTCTTTCTTTCTTTCTTTCTTTCTTTCTTTCTTTCTTTCTTTCTTTCCCTATATCGTTCTCTTACAAGTTTTATTCAAAGAACTTTTTTAGAGTGTGTAAGAGGCAATAAAGAGATAAATATGAGTTCAAGAGAGAACGTGGATCTCCAGTGGAGGACAAGGTCTATAGATTTAAATTTTCTAATACCTGAAATCAATACCAAATAACATGATGAAGAACAACTGGTATACTTTTATGCCAATATTTATCTTTTTATATCAATTACTTTCTAAAGTTATTATTGTTAAAGTAACATGCTTACAGTTCTTTGACATTTATGATCTTGGCCTACAAAATTACCTCACCTCAGAATCATCAAACATACAAAACACATGACTCTGTGTCTCCTCTTCACCTACTCCACATCAGTCCCAATCTAGTGTTCTCAGTCTATACTCTTTAATGCTAATGCTATGCACATGATAAACGTTATTATATATCTTGCTATATACTTAATACTACACTTTAATGCTTGACACTTGTATATAAGTAGTCCTCAGTAAATCAAACTAATATTATCATTCCATTTGATGAATTTATAGATCAAAAATAGATATAATTCCCTATACTACATATGATCCTCTAGGTAACCACCAGAAGTCATACTTGAGCACAGAGTCAGAATTAAATCCTGAGCAATTAAGCGTGTGCTTTAGCAAAACAAAAGAAAAATAACTCAGTCAATACCTTCAAATGTAGTGATAATGAAAAAGTAAAGAATTCCTTTGAAATTAAGTGAAATCACTCTGGGTCTTCTGAATGTATTCACTGAATATACTAATTCTGCTTCTTCCAATATCCCCTTCTTAGTAATTTATGTTCCTAAAGTGAACTTTTAATTATTATGAAGTTAAATACTATCTATATGAATATATATTATCTTTGTTTAATATGGTTTAAATGGTTTAAAGCTAGTAATTTTATTTTTTAATGTTACTAAAAGTAATTTAAATCTTTTTAAGCACTTTTCTGGTAGCATAAATACACATAAAGTTTAGAATGTCACTGGATTTAGGGTAAGAAATAGAATTTTTTCTATTCTGTTTTATATATTTCAAAGTACTAGAGATGAAAAGGGTAGTCTATTTTTATTTATTTCCAATTATCTTCATTCTCATTAGACATCACATAATGATAACAGTCAGAACTATTTTTATGAGCCTAATATGTTGATTGATCCAACAGTTAGTTCATCTGAAGAGTACAGAATAGAAAAGATAGGGTTCCATAACTAACCAACACTGATTTGTACTTCTTGAAGAAGCTTATATCTATAGCTGTTTCTAAATAGAGTGAATGCATTAAAGATGTTTCTAAATAGAGTGAATACATTCAAAAGAATTAAAATGTACAATATATGAATTATATTATCAGTTTTAACCAACTCCATTTTTATCTTTTTAACAAAAGATATTCACAATAATTGTTTTTTCCTAAGATTCTTAGTATTGCATTTTGCTAAATTTTTGCTCTTACTAAGGCTGGCTATAGAAGAATAGAGAAATTGTTTCAGCATGATTCCATACAGATTTGAATAAAAATGATATTTTATTAGACAAGTATTGCATAGCAAGGTAATAAATACCTGTGGCATAAAAATTTTAACTGTTTTTCTCTGGAAAGTGTTAACAGAAAACTACTTTAACTTATAATAATAGGAAAGAGGGGAAATTTACCACTGTGAGGTTTTAAGATTATTCCAAACTATTAAAACTCTGGAACTTTCTAAAGTCCTCACAAAGTAGAACAAAAAAAATCAGAACTCTGATATTGTATAATATTCCTAAATCTTTGCTTAAAATGACCTTTATTTTCTTTTTTTGGTTTTTTTTTGTTTGTTTTTGAGCCACACCCAATGAGACTCAGGGGTTACTCATGGCTATGCACTCAGAAGTCACTCCTGGCTTGGGGGACCGTATGGGAGCCGGGGGATGTCCAAGGCTAGCACAGGCACCTTACCTCCAGTGCCACCGCCTGGCCCCTGACCTTTATTTTCAAATACTTAGATGAATTAAAAATTACTTTTCATAAAAAGTCCACATACCAGGGGCCCGGGAGATAGCATGGAGGTAAGGTAAGGCATTTGCCTTTCATGCAAAAGGTCATCGGTTCGAATCCGGGTGCCCCATATAGTCCCCCGTGCCTGCCAGGAGCAATTTCTGAGCATGGAGCCAGGAGTAACCCCTGAGCACTGCCGGGTGTGATCCCAAAAAAAAAAAAAAAAAAAGTCCACATACCTAAGCTTAACTGAACTAATTTAAATAATAAACAATAATGAAACGTTTACTAAATTATAATTTGGTAAATTCATTTGTTATTGGAATTCCACATACCTTTTGAGAAAAGAAAAGAACATATCACAAGTATTTCTAAAATATCAGCCCAAATGTCAAATCATGAGCAACAGGAGTGGACGTTCTTTTAAAATACAATGAAAGTCTCCCTGAGATATGATGAATTATCTGACTATGCAAGAGGAAGTGAGTTTAACGAATCTAATATCCTCAGTGTATATGAACCCTAAAGTAGGCCATTGATACCTATTTCATTGAAAATTATGTGTTATATGAATTATCAATTTCAAATTACCTCAAAAACTCATAGAATTGTTGAAATGGAAAATTGGTTTTGCAAACGATAGAAACTGAGAATATAACAGGGGAATTAAGAATCTATATTACTGTTGTTTTATTCTGTTGTGTTAAAGAATGCCATCATTTATATATAACACTGTTTTTAATATATGTCATGAAACTATATACTTACATGCATAACATATTTTACAGGAATGAAGAACCCAAGACCAAGACTCAACTAAATTTCTTTAAAAAAATAATAAGTCTCAAAGTCCTCAAAGATAAGCAAGTACAAATATTTCAGACTTTAATGTTACCAATTTATTTAAGTACATTTTATACATTTATCAGAACAGAAAATAACTACATTATGCAACATAGTATAACATGCACACCATTGCGAAAACAGTGCATAGTAATAATCTAAAATAATGCAAAGCACTGAATTCTGAACAGCAGCTGTACTGAAAAACAAAATAATTCAAAGAGAAAGTTCAATTGTTTAAGGTAAACAATTTAGTCACATAAGTAAGGTCACAACCTAGTTTTTTCAGTTTCCTACTCAGTATTTAAATTTCTTTACAAAGGACATTTGAGCAAACAGAAATAAGATAGGTGAATAATAATTATCCCTTGCTTAGCTAAGTAAACAAACTGCTAGAGAAACAAACTCCTGGTAGAAATAAATCTGAATTCCATGCTAATCAGAGCATGTTTTCAAGGAATACAGAAAATCTACGACATTATTTTGATATTAAATAATGTTTACCCTCCTTTTCATCAACCAAAATGAGGCTTGACTTTTGCATAAACATACATCTGTAAATTCGATCTTTATACACCAATATCAAGTGTTTTAGACAGTTCATTTATTTTGTTTCCCATCTTGAAAGTATGCAGTCAACTTAAATATTGTCTCAAATGTTTACACAACTTTAGCATTCACTTTGGAAATAAGTTCTACACAAACTTCAACAAGGATATGTCTTGTTCTGTCTCAACTTTACCAAATTAGATGTCATTATTATATTTAAGAAGACTTTCTTAAAACACTACAAATTAACTAGGGTTTCTATACTGAAGTTTATGAGAGAACATTGCCTCCATAGACTTAGCATAATTTTGGCACAGAAAATAACGCTTATACATATTACAAAATAAAAGAAACAAAGGTTCATATTAATCGATTCTGGTTTGCAAATAGGCAATAAGAAAATGCATAAAAATGAGTCTTATTAAGGTCTTTGGTTCTTAGAGGAAGAAAACATAAGTTAAGAATGGATTCCCCATCATCCAGGAAATAAGGTAAAACAAGCATCACCATAAATGTGAAAATCAAAACAAACCCATATCCACTGTCAGTCTCCATGAGAATACAGTATATTAAAATAGGACCTTCCTATCACATTTGTCAGTGAGAATAACATACTATCATGAAAATAATAGACAGCCAAGTGACAATGCACAAGATAAAGTCATCTTTAAAATGAAAATGATTTCAGACTTTACAATTTATTTTTTTACAACAACAAATATATCCATCAGAGAAAGTTACAAGACACATTCTGCCAAGTAAAAGAACTTCAGCAAACGCTCATTTTCACTCTTCACAAAAGTTACAAGCATGGGTTTCTGATAGGCTACATAAGACTGACACTCTTACTGTAAACTTGTATTTGCAGTTGGTAAATACAACCTTATTTATGGCACATTGTGAGCCATTCTCTGGGGGACTGCTCTAGTTGTTAAGGTTAAATGCATTTGTAACATAATTTGCACCATTCCTCCAGTTTCAAATTTGAAACAAGCAAAATATCTGAGCATAACTACATTGGCAATCATCTTGGGAAGGTTTTTAAGAACTGCTCTGACAACTTTACAGAAACAATAACTGGCTTTGTGCAAACATACCCTTAATGTGTTCTGAGGAGAGATAAAATAATAATCAATTTATACCCAGATTCTCAAAGAAATACATATTTTAGAGAAAGATACTGGCAAGTAGAGAGCTTACTTTTCTTTTAGTCTTTCTTTCTTTCTTTTTTTTTTTTTTTAAAGATCTGGTTGTCAGAGAGTTAAGTGAAAACAAATAGCAAGTCTAGAAAAGCAGCAATTAGCTGCTTGGAAGGTAAAATCTGATGTGTGAATTGGGGGGATCAGCCCTTTAGACCTCTACACTGAGATGCATAATAGATATTATTAAAATACTTCCCAAGGTAATTTATAAAAACACTCTTCTAAGAATCCAATCTTAAATGATAAATATTAGAATACACAATCTTTAACTGATGCACATAGTTGCAAAGCAAGAAATAAGTGACCCTCACAATATAGCCAGATAAAATTTGCTGATACACACCAAAAAGAGGGATTACAAAGTAAAACGATCTAAAATCAAGGTAGATAGCATGCTTTCCATTTAATATCCATGCCAAAACCTGACTTAATATGGATGTGAATATTTGACTTGGGGTGTTTTTCCAGAAGTTAAACACCTCAGCTTTCAGCTGCAACTTACAGAAAAGTTGATTCAATTCATTCTTTCCCAACCTGAAAAAGCTGCTGCGCTACATACATATCCACCCCAAAGTCACATCTCTTTGGTCCCATTTCAGGTATCACTTACATTCCCCCCCTAAGACATTGGTATTACAAAAACAGAATAGGTAGAAGTCACTCAAAAAGCACTCCCTTACCTTCTAAACCTGCTTCAATCAGCCCAAACTGTTCCAACAATTTAACAAAAAGCACAATGACGATCAGAACTGCTATCATCTCAAGCCCTTCCAAGTTCATGGTTAGCTAGGTCATGGTCCGAACACAGCCGGTGAGAAGTGTTCCTCTGCCTGGCTTTCTTTGCAAAGCCATTAAACTACATTAAGGAGGCTACAGAGAAGGGGAGGAGAGCTAGAGTGAGAGAAGAGAGAGAGAGAGAGAGAGAGAGAGACACAGACAGAGAGCAGGCTAGAGAGGGCAGAGATAGGAGAGAGAGGAGAATGAGAGAGGGAGAGAAAGAGAGA
>PVKC010045156.1:0-11465 GCA_004027635.1 Crocidura indochinensis | reverse complement strand
TTTTTTTTTTTTTTTTTTTTTTTTTTTTTGGTTTTTGGGTCACACCCGGCAGTGCTTAGAGGTTACTCCTGGCTCCATGCTCAGAAATTGCACCTGGCAGGCACGGGGGACCATATGGGGCACCAGGATTTGAACCGATGACCTTTTGCATGAAAGGCAAATGCCTTACCTTCATGCTATCTCCCGGACCCCCCTAAATGATTTTTTAATCAATGATTTTTTTATTGCTTAAAAAAAGACAACCACTGGGGCCCGGGAGATAGCATGGAGGTAAGGCATTTGCCTTTCATGCAAAAGGTCATCGGTTCGAATCCCGGTGCCCCATATGGTCCCCCGAGCCTGCCAGGAGCAATTTCTGAGCATGCATGCCGGACTGCCGGGTGTGACCCAAAAACCAAAAACCAAAAAAAAAAAAATAAATAAATAAAAAGACAACCACATTGCTTCCTTCTTAAAAATTCTGAAGTGAGCTCCTGTATGTCTTCAGAACAAAACCTAAGTTCCTAAGGGATTAGGGCAGAATAACATTAGGTATTTTGCCCAGGTTCACTCTCATTAAACACCTCTCAGAACCCCATGGGAAATGACTATCTTCATTTACTAAGGAAGTAACTGAAAGCAGAGGAGAAGGAATTTTACTCAGGACAACAGGATCAGAAAGAATTCCATGACAGTTTCTCCTTGTAGGAGTCCCTCCAGGACAGTAGTGTCAATGTCCTAGGAAGGGCTGAATCTTTATTTTATTTTCCCTTGACAATTTTTTATGACAGCCATAGTCTTTCATCATTTCTCTAATATACTAGTATTTATTTTGACTAACCTAGTTTTAAAACATAGATTTTGAGATGATCATTTTTTAAATATAAATTACTTTAAAGACCATGTACTAAATAGTTGCTCATAATATATTTTGCAACAAGTGGTAATGAGATTATTTAAAATATACAGAAAGGAAAAAAGAAAAAAAAAGGAGCATAGCAGCAAGAAAAATTCTAAAAATTATTCTATCTAGCAATATCAGAAAGTTTATTAAGCTCTTGTTGCTTTCTCTTACTTGTTTTGTTTCTTTGAATCTTTGAATCTACTTTGATATCTAAATTGACGAGAAATCCAAGGTTGGAATTTCAGATCTATGGCTGGAACTGTAGCTTTTGTGGGACATTTTTTTTTTACTGCCAGGGTTTATGGAAGTATAAGAAGGTGTGGGGAGAGTGCTTTCATTCACTACAAAAATGTCCTGGTGATATCAGCCCCAATACCTGGAGTTTTGGTCAGGTGGTGTCTCTGAAGAGAGCTGTAGAGGAGTAGTAAAGTAGCACCATTGGAGAAGTGGGGATTGTGAGTGGTGGGTGCAGCTGGCATAACTTCAGCAGGGTGGAACCTTGATCCACCTTTCCTTCTGAGATTGCCAGCTTTCAGCTTCATGATTTGTGTACCTATAATATTTCATGGATTGTTTTACGTCTCTTGAGAATAGAATGAGTCTATGGAGGTAGCCAAAAACAGACATCTCTTTCATTTTAAAATTTTATTTTATTTCTAGAGCAGCTTTACCTTCTTAGTAAAATTGAGCTTAAAGTATGGACATTCTCCCCATATCTCCCTCTCCTATAAATTATCCCCCACTCTCACCTATGATGTGATGTACTTGTTTCAAATGTTGAACCTACAGCATCATATCAGAATCACTCAAAGGCTATCACTTACATTAAAGATCATTCTTGGGGCTGGAGAGATAGTGTAGTGGGTAGGGAACTTGCCTTGCCTTGCTCCAGGGTACTATCCCTGGAACCTTATATAGCTCCTTCAAATCCACCTAGGAATGATGCTTGTGTGCAGATCCAGGAGTAAACCTGAGCACAGCCAGGTGTTACCCCAAACCAAAGCAAAACCAAACAAAAGGTTCACTCTTGGTGCTCATGTCCCATGGGTGCACCAATATGGTATTACAAAGAACATTTATTGCCTTAAAGCCACTATAGATGATGACTACTCATTTTCCTGTTCCTGATAATTTTTAATAGTTGTTACTTTTTATTTATTTATTTATTTATTTTTAATATCTTTATTTAAGCACCATGATTAAAAACTTGTTTTTAGTTACATTTCAGCTATAAATAAAAACATTCCCCTTCACCAGTGCAATCTTTCCACCATAAATACCCAGAATCTCCTTTCTCTCCAACCTTCTGCCTGTATTTCAGACAGGCATTCTAGTTCTCTCACTCACTACCATTGTCATGATAGTTGTTAGTGTAGTCATTTCTCTAATTGCACTCCCCATTCTTTGTGGTAAGCTTCAAATCATGAACTGATTGCTCCTTCCAGCCCTCATCTCTATTGTCTCTGGGTATTATTACAGTAATGTCTCTTATTTTTCTTAAATCCCACAGATGAGTGAGACTATTATGTGTTTATCTCTCTTCTCTCCCTCTGACTTATTTCATTCAGCATAATAGTTTCCATGTCCATCCATGTATAGAAAATTTCATGAAATAATTTTTCATGACAGCTGCATAGTATTCCATTGTGTATATGTAGCACAGTTTCTTTAGCCACTCATCTGTTGGGCATCTGGGTTGTTTCCAGATTCTGGCTATTATAAATAGAGTTGCAATGAATATAGGTGTGCAGATGGTACTTTCGTATTGTGTTTTTGTGTTCCTAGGATATATCCCTAGTTGTGGTATAGCTGGATCATATGGGAATTTAATTTCCAGTTTTTTGAGTAATCTATATTGTTTTTCATAAAGGCTGGACTAGTCAGAATTCCCACCACCTGCTAATTTATTGACAATCTGGTCATGTTACTGTCCAAAGTTTGTGCTTTATTACTTGTGATATAATTAGAATAATAGAAAATGTGACTTTCTAAGATTAATTGCCTTCACGTAGTCTTATGAATGTGTGGTTCCCAATGTAATATGAAACACCTTCATTATATTTAGATCTAAATACACCATTTTGAGACTCAACTGTCTTTCCCTTTTTTAGCCTCAGTTAGTCTTAGTTGCCTCATTTATAAATGACTTCTGCCATTATGGTTATATGTAACATTTTACCTAATATTAAGATTTGGAATTCATCAATTTGTAATTAAAACCAATTATTTCCTACATTACTAATGGATTATTGGAGTAAACTAAAGTGGTTGCATTTTAGCAGAAACATAACTGTAAGACATTCCCTAAAACGTTTCTGTTAGAGCTAAATGGAAGGCTTCTATAGAAATTGTCAATACTATTTCTATCTCTGTGTAATCTTTTTAAGCCAGTTCTGGTATTAATTGAATCCTGTGACCATTTGGAAGAAACACTGAAAGTTTTTAAATGTGTGTGTATTTTTATCAAAGATAGTGACAATAATCACTGTAGTGTAATTAAGAAAATAAAAAATACAAAGGGTGATTAAATATTTTGATAGCATCACTTTTATGCAGGCTATTAGGGAGAAAATGGAAGAGATCTGTAGGTAACTTTCTGCCAGGGATCCATGGAAGCACGTTCCAGGAAGTAGGAAAAGTTCCTAGGGAATTGGGCAACATGGAGGCACACACTGGTATCTCCTTTGCTTTTGCATAGTTATACAGAACACATTTGGCATATGCTGAAAGAGTCTTCTGCAAGTGAGACCAAGGCAAACATGCCTGAAATAAAATTTCTCTCGGGATATCTTAATGGTTTAAGAACATTGCTGAAATAATGAATGATGTCTGAGAGTCAATTGATTGTTATAGTAATACTGCTTGGTGTGGGGTCATATAGAACTGTATTTCCTTCATCAATAACAGAAAATTGATTCCTGATAGAGCAAGAATGGAATATCATGTCAATTAGTTAATTTAATTGGTCACTTTAATTGGTTTCTTCCATAGAAAAGATATCCAGTCAAAATAGGTAAAGGTATATTTCTATTTCTTTCTACTTCACTATTTGTCTCCTCCTGAAATTGTAATATATTTGCACATTGATATACTACTCATGAGAAATAAAATCTTACAGTTGGTTGCAGCTTTAATGGAACTGGAGAGTTCCATTAATGGAACTGGTAAGAAAAATGAGTCAGAAGAAAGAGGATAAATACAAACTCACTCACTCCCTTAAGAAAGGAAATGAGGGGCGGAAGCAGTGGCATAAGCTGTAAGGTGTCTGCCTTGAGTGCGTTAGTCTAGGATGAACCGTGGTTCAATCCCCCGGCGTCCCATATGGTCCCCCAAATCAGGAATGATTTCTGAGCGATTTCTGAGTAACCCCTGAGCACCACCAGGTCTGGCCGAAAAAAAAAAAAAAAGAAAGGAAATCAATGATAGTCAATGAGCATAAACCTTGAGATTCTGCCTGTGTAGTTGAATCAGCCACACAAGAAGAGAGAAGGAACCTTAAATTAGTGGTGAAGTCACTCTTCACCATAATTAAACAATATTAATACTGTCATAAACTATTATACTGTTGCAGGTGACTTGGTAAAATGAGGAGCAAGGGATGTGGTTTTGAGAAGTCAGTGCTTCCAGTTCTCTGCTCACCTCTCCTTGATCATGAGAGAAATGTCTGGCGAGGGTAAGAACTGTAAAGTTTGCTCTGAATACACACTGCCCAGGCACCTGTGTTCCTCCATTCCCATTAAAACTGCACATGAAGCCCACTGTTCTGCACAGTACAGAACAATCCCAATTTCCTAATTTCTCAAGGACCTGTGGACTCAGGCTGGAGGGAAGAATTGTTCTTTGCAGGAAAAGGAAAGTTAACCCTAAACTCTGCACAGGTGTTCTAGGTCCATTGCTTTTCTCTCAAATTAAGGAGGAGGCAAACTAGTGAAGCAAAAATTGTCTACTGAAAGAAAGTCATAGAAAGAGAGATTGGAGGGTGAGGGTGGGATCAGAAATGAGAGACAAAGATAAAGAGAAAGGTATTTGAGAGAACATAGACTTTTTTTTTATAGGAGAAAAGCAGAAGATAGAGATAATTCATGTTCAAAAGAGAACATACTTGGAAGGAGAAACATCAAATGGTTTTGGGGAAATTATACTAAAGTTTCTCCAAATTGTCTTGGCCTCAAATTATTCTCATACACAGAAGTTTATCAGTGTTGTTACAGTTGTGAATACTAGCACTGTTGAAATTCCTTTTGTATTCTTACCAGACCTCTAAATTTTTCTGTAGCTTCTCCTTTCCTGAGATGTCCTCCCTTCTCTGTGTGGGGTGTTGATTTTTGCATCTGGTGACACCTCTGTTTCTCCATCTCCAATGTCTTGCATCTCAAAGGAATGTGTTCTTGATGCCTTTGGACTACTTCAGGGCTAGGCAATTTCTTAAGTTTTATTATTTTCCAAAGTGCATAATAAGCACCCATTCTCATCTATCTGCCTACATCATTCTCCCCCAGAAATATCACCCTCAAATTTCTCAGGTGTACATGGGAGAAGATCTGTCTTCTGCAAATTCTTTATTTTGATTGCCTTGACCCTGCCTATGTAAAGGAATAAAATCTCATACTAACTTTTAATCAATGGACCTTAGGCAATGGTTTATTGGGTTTTAGTGTTGTCATTTTGGAAGAGATATCAAATAGGCTAGATAACTTTTTTTGTAAATATCTTTATTTAAGCACCATAATTACAAACATGTTTATAGTTGGGTTTTAGTTTTAAAAAAATAACATTCCCCTCTACCAGTGCAACATTGGTGGTGGGAATGTTAGACTAGACAACTTTTTAAAACATTAGACCCTGGTGGAAAAAAGATTTGATCCAAGGGAACAGAGTATTTAAAGAAACAAGAATATAATGGTCATTGCATAAGCTATTTTATTTTAATTTTCATTCTGACGAATCTTATGTAAAAGAAATTGTTAATTTTCTGTTATTACTCATCATCTGTAAAGACAAATTCAAAGTTAATGGACAAAACTTAACTTGATTTTCTTAAGTTCTTAATGGGTTTACAGCAATGGTTCATTGCAATAGTCGATGCACTAGCTGGCTTTGTCCTGGAGAGATAAACAAAACTAGAAATTCCATTATGTCTTACAGCAATTGGAGAGCTTATGAGAACTTGGTAAGGTTTCTTTATTTAGGCAGTAGTTGATCAAAATGGGATTTTTGTTATTTTGGTTTTCAGTAAGACCCAACCAGTTGGCTAAATTTTGGTTGGAATCAATTTTTTACTTGAATGTAGTAAAACAGAAGTTCTATTTTCTTTAAATGCCAACTGTATTAGTTATAAATTAATAGCATATTTAATTTTAGACTTTGACTCCAATAAGAAGTCTATGTTAAGAAAAACCTACCAGGGCCAGAGCAGTGGTGGAAGTGATAGGCTTTTGCCTTACACACACTAACCTAGGATGGACCTCGGTTTGATTCCCCAGTGTCTCATATGGTCCCCCATGTCAGGAGTGATTTCTGTAAGCATTGCCAGGAGTAACCCCTGTGTGTCATTGAGTGTGGCCCAAAAAACAAAAACAAAAACAAAAAGAAAAGAAAAAAGGCCTACCATTTAAAGGCTTGCAGGGATTAAAATAAAATTTTGCCTAGGAGATTTTCTGTATTTGAGAAGGCAAGAATGAGATTCAAGACTCAAAAATTTCTTAACAAATATCTTTTTTTTTTTTTTTTGGTTTTGGGCCACAACTGGTGACACTCAGGGGTCATTCCTGGATATGCACTCAGAAATTGCTCCTGGCTTGGGGGACCATATAGGACAAAGGGGATCAAACTCAGGTCCATCTTAGGTCAGCCATGTGTAAGGCAAACACCCTACTGTTGTGCTATCACTCTGGTCCCTAATATCTTTTTAGTTTTTTATGGGAATGTTGTCTAGTCCAGCCTTTATGGAAAACAATATGGGGATTCCTCATAAAACTGGAAATTGAGTGCCCATATGATTCAGCTACACCACTTCTAGGAAAAACAAAAATACAATTCAAAAATCCCTTTCTCACACCTACCACATTTGCTGGTGTATAAGACGACTGGTAGTATAAGACGACCCCTAATTTTACAGTTAAAACATAGGTTTAGGTCTATATTTGTTGTATAAGACAGAACGTTCCTGTGCCGCAACTGGATGTACCACAGTGAGCCAATCACAACAACAGGTATACTGTAATAGACTTCCTCTCTGACTCTGGCCCATTTGAGCAGGCTTTTGACAGTGTAGATTTGGGTACAGAACATTGTCTATTTTGCATGCATCAAACGCCTGCTTGTATTGGCTGAGTTAGAGAGGTGGTCCGAGCAGCCTTGCAGTGATTGGTGCAGGATTGAGTTGGAAAATTCGTTTTGTGGCAATATCCAGATGATTTTCGTTTACATATCGAGACGTTTTTTGGGATATACTCGGATTATAAGACGACTCTTGATTTTCAGTTGACGTTTTTCCATTTCAAAAGTCTTCTTATACCTCGGTAAATACGGTATATTCATTGCAGTGCTATTTACAGTAGCCAGACTTTGGAAATAACCAAGATCCCCTTCAACAGAGGAATGGCTAAAGAACTGTGGCACATATATATACAATGTAATATTATGCAGCTGTCAGGAGAGTTGAAGTCATGAAATTTTCCTATACTTGGATGTACATGGAATCTATTACGCTGAGTGAAATCTGTCAGAGGGGGAGAGATAGATACAGAATAGTCTCACTTATCTATGGGTTTTAAGAAAAATTAAAGGCATTATTGTAATAAGACCCAGAGACAATAGAGATGAGGGCAGGAAGGACCGGCTCACAATAAGAAGCTCATTACCAAGAGTGGTGAATTCTGTTAGGGAAATAACTACACTAGGGAAATAACTACACCACAGACTAGCATGACAGTATTAACGAGTGAGAGAAGTAGCATGCCTGTTTGGAATACAGGCAGGGATAGGGGAGGAGAGTGTGGGGTATGGGTGCTGGAGTGGCAGGGTTTGGCGTTCCCCCCACTTTTTTTTTCCGCATAGGCACAGTAAGCATTGGGGAAAAAAGGGAATTCCCAGGGCCCAAGAGATTCAGGGTTTCTCCATCCTTGAAGCATACCATCATGGGATCAAACCCTGGCTTCATATATACCCATTACCCCATCCCAAAGGCTTTTTTGTGATGCCAGGAAAGTTTTCTCTCGGTTGTGTGTGAGAAAATCATTCCACTGTAGCTAGCGATCTTGGTATTTGTGCAGGTTATAGGTCAGGGTCTAGGATAGAGTCTCTAGGTTCTAGAGGTTCCTATCCATCGTTGTTGTGTTCAGTCTTCTGTAACACTTGCTCTCTGTTTTTGTTCAGTCCCTAAACCGAAGCCTAGGATATTTTGGATCCAAAGATTCTGCTCAGTCTCTGTTTTCCAAGTTGGACCTCTGCAATGAGACATCTTGCTGTTGTTTATGTGTCCTGGGCTACAGCCTAGGGTAGGGTTTTCCTTATTAGTTCCAACGTAGATTCTGTTCAGTCCCGGTTGTCAAAGTCAGTTTTCTGTTGTTGGTGCTCTTATTTTTCACAGTTCAAAGGACGATATCTCTTCTGATTTCCATTTAGTGTTAGGTGATGTGATAGGACAGCCTGGTCTTAGGTCAAGTTTTTCTTTCCTCGTCATATCAAAACTGGCACAAGTTGGTACCAGAGCAGTGTTATAAATCTCCCAATGGAGCTTAGTTCCTGGTGGTGTTACCTAGAGCTGTAAAGAGAAAGAAGTATCATTGTCATTCAATAGAGACCGGGTAAACAAATCTAGGAATCATTTCCTTAATCCTTTAAAAGTTAGTTAATAAAAAACCCATGGTTTACAAAGTTATTGATAGTTGAGTTTTAGGAATGTTCTATTTCAACACCAATCCTACCATCACCACCAGTGTTAATTCCCATCATCAATAATCTCGTACTCTCATCCTTCACTCTCCAACCAACTTCCCCCACCACGTTGGCAGACTCATTAAAGTTCTGTGGTTTCAATTTAGAGCTCTTGTTTTCAGTATTGTGAAATCTGTGCTTTGGCTATATAAATGTATAACTATAGCATTTGCATTATTCTACAAACCCAGTACAAACTGGTCTGAAGTTCATACCCTGTTTTCCCATTACTTTTCCTTTTCATCTCCTTCATTTCTGCATTTATTTTTTCTTTTCTATTTGTTTATTTTTATTATAAACCACTATAAAATGGTTGATACTTGAGTTTCAATCATACTATGTTCCAACACATGGATATTTATTTTACAGTGTTCATTTCCCACCACCAATTTCCCCAATTACCTTTTCATCATCCAACCACCACCCAGCCTCTGCCTCTATGGCAAACACTTTCTTCTCTCTCTCTCTCTCTCTCTCTCTCTCTCTCTCTCTCTCTCTCTCTCCTCTCTCTCTGTTTTTTTGGTATAGTCATTTGCAATACTGTTACTGTTGGGATATCAAGCAATTTACTACCTTTCAATTATCAATTCTTGTCCAGGGTAAAGTGAAAAATTTCCAATTATTATTGTCATGATGGTTCTTTCTCTGTCTTAAGTGCACTTCTTACACAATGTGACTATTTTGGGGTTTTATTTTTAGGCTATGTGTTTCTTTTAATACCCCACAGATGAGTGTGATCATTCTGTCTTTCTGCTTTCTTTCACTCATCATGATACTTTCCATATCTATCATGCATAAAAAAATCCCATGACTCAATTTTCCCTAACAGTTGCATTATATTCCATTGTGTAGATATACTACAGTTTCTTTATCCACTCATCTGTTCTTGGACACTTGCATTGTTTTCAGATTTTGGCTATTGTGACTAGAACTGCAGTGAATAGAAGAGAGCAGATCCTTTTTTGCATTGTGTTGGGCCTCTATGTCCGTAGGAGAAGTATTGCATGATTGCATGTAAACTCAATTTCTATATTTTTTGAGGAAAGTCTGTAATGTTTTTCAAAAAGGCTTGATCAGTTTACATTCCCACCAGCAGGGAATGAGAGTTTCTTTTTCCCCACATTCATGCCAATACTGGTTGTCCTTTTTCTTCTTGATGTGTCCAATCTCTGTAATGTAAGGTGATATCTTTTTGTAGCTTTGATCTGCATCCCCCTGATGATTAATGATGTGAGGCTATTTTTGGGGAGTGGGTTGGGCCACACTCAGTGAATCACTCCTGAAGGTGCTCAGAAAACATTAGGGGATACTGGGGATAGAACCCGGGTCAGCCTCATGCAATGCAAATGCCCTACCCACTGTGCTATCACTTGGTCCCATGGGGCATTTTCCATGTGTCTTTTGGTCAGCTGAACAAAAAGTGCCAGAAGAAGCCTCAGATTCCTTCCCAGTAGGCTCATTAACAATACACAAAAAACAATTCTGAGGTACTTCTCTTACTATTCTGTTTAGTCCCTTATCATGGAAAACAGGCTTTATTAAGGTTAGAGTGTTTCTTCCTATGTGTGTGGATTTACAGTCCTTTTAATGTTTTTCATTTTATTGAGCAGGAATTAGTGGTTTCCTTTGTTTGATAGATCAACCATTAGTTTCCTTTTTGCAATACCATTGTTCCTCTTCTTCAGAATTTTTTGGTTTAAATATAGAAACTTTCACTGGATAGGGCGTAAATTCCATAATTAAACAGAAATTAAGGATAGTTTCCTACTTGTGGCATCTGCTTGGCTACTTTATCTCAGTTTCTTCTTTTTTGATAACACTGGCAGTATATAACTGTTAATACTTTAGGGGCCTTTTCTACTACAGACATATATATGGGTATATGGACATATATATCTATATATAAAGATATTTATATATATCCTTAGCTCTTAGATATACCTTTTTGTTCCATATTGCTGTGAGAACATGTAAGACTACGAAAATAAATTTAGAATAAGTATAGTTGTTTATTCTAGGGCCTTTAGCCAATTGGCAGACTTAGTGAGAAGCAATTAATTCAGGTTTTAAGCTGGAGTTCTTCCTGGCAAGATTTTCTCTTCCACTATCCTGGTCAGACTTACAACAGCATATGCTGCTTCTAAATTTCCTTAAGAAGTAGGCTACTTCCATCAGTAAACAAAGTTTCATATGGATTATCCAGGGGTATCTCTTTAAAAAAAAAGACACAATTTAATTTTTACTACTTTGTTATTTTTATTTTTATTATTATTTTTTATCTTTATCTTTATTTATTTTTTTCTTTACCTCATTTGGTAAAAACCTTTTTCTCTTTTCATATGAACACATGAGCACATTTTTTTTAATTTCTATTTTTAATCTCCCCTGGGGGGGTGACCTGTTTTAGTTTTCTTCTTTCCCCACCCTCAAATGCATTGGGAAGATAATGTAACACCTTTTCTCCCTGCAAAGGCACATAAAAAAAAGGGGGGGAAATCTATAAAACTGAGCTCTTATCTACTAGGGATAAGAACTCATACTTGTTTACAATACAGGGGTACCTCCTACCTGTTAATATGTCACGTGGACTCGACTTAGACCACAGGTCCAGCCTTGAACCCTGGATCACAATCGTAGAAATGAC
>PVKC010045155.1:0-11476 GCA_004027635.1 Crocidura indochinensis | reverse complement strand
GCAATAGACCCTATCAACTGGTGTGGGTGTGACTATGTGCTATTTGCAGAATGGCAATATTGCATAACAACACATTTTTCAGAAGGCATCCCTGGCATTAAATAATTCTACATCATTCGACAGTCTCATTCCTGGGCATTCAATCAAGAGAAACATCCTAACAAACATTTGTATCAGAATGTTTATAGAAACCTCATTCAGAATCACCACAGACCAGAAGCAACCCAAATCAGCTGCTATTGGATAGAGAAATAAATTGTGCGTAACCATACAATGACACACAACTAAACAATGAAAAAAGGAACAAAGAACTGCCGGTCTAAAACATGGCCCAATCTCACCAGCAGTCTGACAAGTAAAAGAAATCAGTTGCAACTGAATTCATACTGTGTGATTCTATTTACAAGAGGTTCTAGGACTACCAAGAATAAGTCAAGGTGAAAAAGAAGTTCAGAACTGTGAGTGCATTTTGAACTCTGAAGATGGAAATTGATTTGGAAGGGGCAAGAAAGATTGTTGGGGCGGGGTGTTGAGGGGTGTGAATGTTTTCTATACCTTGATTGGGGTGCAGACTATGGGGTTTTTTGCATTTGTCAAAAACACATATATGATATGTAGTTAAAAGCTATACATTTGGGTCGGAGTAATAACACAGCACTAGGGCGTTTGCCTTGCATGCAGTTATTCCGGGACGGACACCGGTTCAATCTCCGGCATCTCAAATGGTCCTCTGAGCCTGCCAAGAGCAATTTTTGAGTACAGAGTCAGGAGGAACCCTTGAGTGTTGCCAGATGTGGCCCATAAACAAAAAACAAAAAACAAAAACAAACAAACAAAAAAAAGGATCTATACATTTCAGATATAGGTAAAGTATATCAGTTCCTTATTTTGGGAAGGATGGCTACTGGTAATGCTCGGGGATTACTCCTGGCTTTGTGCTCAGAGTTCACTCTCGGAGTGGCTCAGAGGATTATATGGGGTGCAGCAAACTGAACATGCATGACAAGTACCCTACCCACTGTTCTCTCTCTCTCTCTCTCTCTCTCTCTCTCTCTCTCTCTCTCTCTCTCATTGTTTCAAAAGATCAAAATGCTCTTGTACAGACAAGATCTCAGAGATTCTGATTGTGATTATTTTCGATATGGAATTTGAGCTTTTCACCTCTCCCACAGCCAAAGTTAAGAACCACTGGGACAGGCCTTTATCTAGTGATACTAACCTTTGCCATTCCTGTTTGTTTCCTTGACTTTGATCGACAGATTCTGAGATCTGAATGCATGGATTTACATAAAGACTGGGTAAGTACCAAGAGGTCCAAAGTGCCTGAAAGAAAATAGGAACAGGACTTACTCAGCTCTTCTCTTTTTTGCCACTTCTGAATTTGGTCCTGCTTATTCAAGGAGTAGATTGTTACTGTGCAAGAGAAATACAGAGGTCTTATTGGGGCAGAGGGAGGTAGAATTCCTTTTATGTGTAAGATTTTAGAAAACCTCCCCCCCTCAGTTTGTTGATGATACATACCACAAGGTCCCCCTGAATTCTTCCCACCAGCTTGGTCTTCTCTGGATTTGAACTCTTGATGACTTCAGGAAGGCTGTCAAAAGAGATGCCGGGCATGACACTGTCATGAAGGCTGCTGGGACATTGCTTCTTCCCCCAACCCTAAGCAAACAACTCAGTGATACCATTGTCTTGTTAGCAAGTTTTTTTCTTTGAAGCTGACAAGCAAGTCATTAACATTCTTAAAGCAACAACAACAACAACAACAAAACCACTTTTCTTACAATTTTTCCAACATTAATAAAACTGTATAATAAAAGCGGAAATGATAAATCATCACAGTTAGCCCAGGAGTTCTCTGGGTCTGGTATTTATTTCAGAACCCAGCCAAGATCTTCGGGAGGTCTCATTAATAACTGGAACTTTGACCAACAATTTCATCAAGGGGACACCAGTGAATAAATTGTGTGCGCAAAGACACTGAAGTGAGTTAAAAGGAATCTGTAAGTCATCTAGAACAGGCACTTAAATATTTCCAGTTATGATTCCCTTTTCCTCAGGAAATGCAAATCTGGCTGAGCATGATCAGAAACACCTCAAATTCATTATGTAGTTTTTTTTTTACTATTTTTGTTTGGGGGAAACCCAGCAGTGCTCAGTGTCTCTCTGGCCCACTGCTTAGGATTTGCTCCAGGTGGACTTGAGGAACCATTTAGCAACAAGAATTAAACTCCAGTCTCCAACATGCAAAGTCTATACATAGCCCATTGAGTTATTTCACTGACACCTATGTTTGCGGATTTTCAATTAAGTTTTGGTCTTTGCACTTTCTTTTCTTCTTTTCTTTTCTTTTCTTGTTTGGGGGGGGACATACCTGGTGATGCTCAGGGGTTACTCCTGGCTACGCACTCAGAAATCGCTCCTGGCTTGGGGTCCATATGGGATGCAGAGGAATCCAAGCGCGGTCTGTCCTAGGTCAGCCGCGTGCAAATCCAATGCCCTACCACTGTGCCACTGCTCTGGCCCCTGGTCTTTGCACTTTCAAAATAATTTCATTGCTTCCAAAATTTTTGTGACCCTCACATTTAGTCACATGTTCCTATGTGGTGCCACATCCATAGTTTAAGAAGCAAGGACCTAGTCCAACCACTCATACAGAGTTTGTGTATATACTCAGAGGTTTCTTGTCTGCTTGCATCTTCTACTCCCAAAACAGATTCTTGTAAGAACCTGCTGTATTTATGGGAATCTCTCAAAAAAGGAACCTTCCTGGAGTAAAGCCTCCTGCTTCTCCCTAACTCTTAGCTACAGCAACGACATATTTACTGTCAACAGCTTTTTCAGCATTCAGTTAGAGTCGCCTAACCCACACCTTCTATCATTTGGGTTTGATCTCTTTCTCTTTTATGAGTTTTGCTCCAATTTCATTCAAACTGAACACAAGTCATCTGAGTCAAGGCTCCTCAGGCTCCTCTTCACTAGATACAAAGCTAAGTGTTGTGGGGAGACAGAGGCAATTAGCCACGGCCTTCCTGGTAGGTGTAAAAGGTTAATCCTCAAAGACCTATAAGGTAGGTTCTGACACTGGGCAGGAGAGAATTCAGAGTCCTAAACCCTATTCTCCCTAATTCCTAGTCTCTTTTCAGCATGCCACAAGGTGCTAAAATATAAGTAGAGTGAACTTAGACTGAACTTAAAGGAGGCTGCTAATCTCATGCATGATGACACATGTCAACTGACAATTTCTGTGTATTTCAAATTCCTCAGGAGGGTAGTCCTGTTGGCCCAGGTCAAGATAACCAAGCACCAGAAAAGACTGCAGAAAAGGCTGGATCACAGAAGCAAAGGAAGTTCTAGAATACATGAAAGTGGTCAGGTAAGAAATGAGAAGTATTTTTGAAATAAAGTCATATCTATAAATAAAGTCTTCTATCCATAGTAGCAGGAGATATAGAGAAGCAGTATACCATAGCCCTAAGTATTAATCATAGACCTAAGTATTAACCCCTAAATAGAAGTGTTTTCTCCTCCTATAACTAGAAAAACATATTCAGAGACATCAAATGACTTTCTATAGTGACTATCTGTTCCTGGCAATATCACAGATTGAATTTGGGGCTTCCAGGCTCCTTCTATGCATTGCTTTGATCAGTATGGAGCCCACTTAGTGAATTAATTTATTTATTTCCATCTAGAATTTCTCTGGCACTGAACATAGGCATCTTGGGATGCAGCAACTACCCACACAGACATATCTAAACAGGTCCTACCCTGCTCAAACATAGGAATTTTATGGAGAGATGAGGCCACCAGTACCCCTAACATGCACTTGACCTAAGTATTCACACACACAAAAAAATCTCCCTTTCCTTGTCTTGTTCCACCAATCAGACTTTAAACATATTAAAGAGCACAGCAAACAAGATGAGTCATCAGACGCCAACCCTAGAATTCCATATTGGTATGTTTACTTTAGTGCTTTTTTGCAGAAATGCATGATAATTTTAGCTAAATTATTTTCTTAGGTCTTCCACTTCTCTTCAATGAGGAAATTTTATTTTAAACTTAATGTGAATTGTTTCCATTTATCTTTTTTCTAACATCCTATTGATGATTCACAAATCATATAGTATTTTGTTTATTTTAATATATATTTATATTTTGAAATTTTATATTTTTGTATACCCCACAATTCATCATGCTCTTTCAGATCAGTTCTTGGATTATGGAGTTTTTAACCCATTTATTCAACTATCATGAAGCATTATAATAATGCTTCTTATGAACAAATAATTCCATTGCTGTAGCTACATTCCTACAGATGTCTTTGGTTGGGTCATTTCTACTTTTTTCATGATTTTACACACATGTATATTGTATGAATATTCCAATATTCCAATATGTCTCTTTGGATAGAAACCCATACAATGAGATGCTGTAAATTTTCAGTTTTACTAGTTACTGCCAAATGAGTCTTTAAAATAGTGGTTCCGGAACCCGAGAGATAGTAAAGCAGCAGGGCATTTGCCTTGCATGCAGCTGACCTGGGAGGGACCCGGTTCAATTCCTGGCATCCCATACGGCCCCCCTGTCTGCCAGGGGTGATTTCTGAGTGCAGAGCCAGGAGTGACCCCTGAGCATTGCTGAGTGTGGTCCAAAAACCAACTTATCAATCAATCAATCAATCAAGTTAAAAAAACTAAAATAGTAGTTTCTGGGCAGGGAAGATAATACAAAGTGTTCAAATTCATGCTTTGCTCATGTGAATATGAGTCTCAGCACTGCAGAGGTGGCCCTGTTGGTTTCAGTGACCCCACCAATTATGCCTTGGGTCAGGAATGTATCACCAAGAAAGGACTTACCCATCAGGCTTTCAATGCCAGGGCGAGTATCTCTGGGTGAGGCCCTTGTGCCCTGAGCACTGCTGGGAAGGAGTACCCCCAAATAAATAAACTATAGTGGTTTTCATAAAGAAATAAAATAAAATAAATACAAAAAGTAAATAAAATAAAATAAAAATAGTGGTTTTCATAACCTGGACACTTCCTTGTGAGTCTGAGTAGAGTTTCATTGTCCCCTCACTCTCACAAATAACCCTTTAAAAGTACATGTCCCTTCAACCCTGGCAAATAATGAAACTTTTCTAAAATATACTCACTCCTCCCATGGTCCTTTCCTTGCCTAAAAGCCCTCCAATGGCTTCCGCCTTCCTCAGTGCTTGGGTGGCCCCATACACCACATGAATCAGCCTGTGCCAGCCTGCAGACTTATCATGCACTCACACACTCTTCCATACACATATCCACACATATACACACATGCCCACACACACATAAACTCTCATGCACATATATACACTCTGGAATATATACATATACATATACACACAAACACACATGAACAACACTCTCATATACATCATGCTCATACATACCTTCCATCTCAAGCCTTGTGCAAGCTGTGCTCTTGACCAGATTTATGCAGAAGCCCCTGATTACTCTCAATCTTCAGGTCCTGTTTCCCGACTCTACCTGAAATGCCTTTGCAGTTTCTCAGCCCAGTCAGTTGCATTTTACATTTCTGTACATTTACATTTCTGCTGTCTGTAACAGTGTGGTTATGGCCACACTCACCGCTGTTGGTGCCTGCCCATGTGCTGGCTCTGAGCCCTAGGCCAGCTCTAGCCTTTCTGCTGGAGATCCCTTTGTCTTCCCAGCTGTCCTTGGCCAGTCCCCCTCCTCCCAGGGGATGGAAGTCTTGTCTTGAGAAATCATTCTTTTGATGCAGCAGGAAGAAAATACTTGGGTGGGCTGGGTGCTGAGGGAGACAGGGGTCTCTACAAATGTCTGTTCTTTCCAGGACAGCAGCCGGAAGGACTATCTATTCTGAGATTTGGCTCAAGTACATTCCCCACTGGCTCAGAGGATTAGGAGTGTTGTCCGATGGGTCAAGCTCTCCATCTGCAAACTAGATCTCGGGCCACATTTCTCCCTCTGCTGGCTTCTTCCTGTGGACTGTCACGCAGTAGACTGCCTATATTTGAGAGTGGGCCTTAGGGCACGAGATGGGAACAGATGACTCTGTACCTTTACAAATGTGTGTCTCTGGACAGGACTCCCTTCCTTGACTGAGCCTCAGGTTCCTAACTAGCAACTGAGCTTATAGGCAGCATTTTTTTCCCAGCCTTATTTCTAATTGTTCCCATTTTATTGCTTCAGCTTCATATAGACCTGTCTACTGCCCAAGCAGAAGACATTCTCACAAGAAGCTTCCCCTAAGATATAGAGACAGTATCAGAGTTAAAACATTTGGCTTGGACGCTGACAATTCCAGTCCATTCTCACAACCATTCTGCCAGGAGTGATCCCTGAGCAGAGTCAGGAGTAAGCCCTGGGTCTATTGTGTGTGGTGAAAAACCAAAATCAAAATTTATCCTTTCCAAGCCCTTCTTCTATGAAGCCCACCTTCCTGTGGGGTAGGGGGAGAGTTCAGAGCTCTTAGGCTCAGGCCTTGCATGGGAGAGACTAAGCTCTACTCCCAGCAACACATGGTCCCTTGAGTAGCACAAGGGTTAGTCCTAATGGTTCCTTGGGTACTTCTGGGCTAACAGGCTGTTGGTTATGGCAGAGCATGGCTGGGGATAGCCCCAGGGGCTCTTGCAAAGCTAGAAAGACTCCCCTAAAAAAGAAAAGTAGTTGTGGGAAAGCACTGATACACAAGGCCGGATAAGAGCTCAATTTTTCAAATGCATGTTGGTCAACAAACTCAAAAATTACAGGCCTGCAAAGAAGGAAGGCCTAACCCTCAGACTCTGAATTCCAGCTGCAGATTTGCAGCTGATCCAGGTCTGCAGGAAGAGGTCATAGTGCTCTGAGACATTGCTTTGGTAACATCATATCCCTGACTCAAACAAAGTCCATGAATTATTCCATTTGAACATCTAAATCTACTGGGGGGTACTGGGTCATGTGCTACTGGGTTAGGTTGACCCGAAGTTAAGGAGGGGCAAGGTCTCCCCCAAGTCTTCTGAACATGGTTCCTGTATTCCACTCTTCTGTTTCTGAATGGGTCTTGAATTCCTGAATATGCCAATCTAAGCCAAGAACTATCTTGGATTTGTAGCTCAAATCCAAGAGGCAAAACCAAGGAATTGGAAAGAACCAGTGACCAAGGGACCAAGGATGGTTGAGAGAGGTGGTTGCTAACTAAATAAAAGCTCACCTGCTCCACTCTGGTCACCTGCTTGCCCATCTTGCAGCTCCCAGATGTTAGGTTCTCCCATGGGTCTTTTCCACATCCCTTTCCCACTTCGTGGCTAGCATGGATTCTCCTCTGGGACAACTATTCCATAATTATGTGCCACAGCTTCAATTCATACTCCACAAAAAGTTGCCTGCTCCCCACAAAATTCCTTTTCCCATTGCAGAGCCTTCTCATAGACATTAAGGAGTTGCTGGTGCAACTCCTCAAATCTCAAACTCTGGCCTCTCCCACCTTTCTACACAGTGAAGAGAGCCAGAAAATGTTGGTGCTGACCATTTCAGAGCTGGGTGATACCCCAGAGGTCCTTGGAGCTGGTCTAGACATTAAGGAGTTGGTGGTGCCAGGTGCTGCTGCAGATGGTGCTGAGGGGAGGGTGGCTTCTGAGAAAGTCTAGGAGCCAGAGACCTGAGGTTTGGGGTCAAGGTTCAAGTCTTTGAGGTTAAATATAAGGACTTTGATGATTTCTGGGTTTAGGCTATAAGGCCAAGACTGGTGGAAGAGTGAGCCAAAGTCTTTCATTGGAGGCCCAGCTGGCAGGCCTTTCAAGTAGAGCCCACAACTTCTTAGCTGTGGGTAGAGAAAGGTGGGGTAGGAAGCTGGATGATTTCATTTCATCATTTCAGAATTCACTTTTACATCCCAAGTCAACATTAAGATGGTGCTGAGAAATGAAATGCAAAGAAGGGAATGAATGTTGTTGAGCTTGGAGATTGCTTGAACTCAGAGAATCAGGCCGGGAGTAGGGGATGGGGGGTAGGACCAGGCCCCTAACTTGAGATCATTGAGTTTCTGCAGCAATGTGGTGGCACTTGGAGGGAGGGGGTGTATTTTCTATCATGCAAAACAGCCACCCACTATGTCTGCTACTGAAGGCAGGGCAGTAGCTTGAAGGTTTGTTTTGGGCCACTCCCAGTGGTACTCAGGACTTTCTCCTAACTCTGTGCTCAGGGGTCACTCATGGTTATGCTCAGGAGACCATTTATAGCTCCAGGAATTTAACTCAGGTCATCTGCATGCAAGGCAAATGCCTTACCCACTGGACTATCTCTCTAGTCTCAACCTCTGCATAAAGAATAAGTCATTGGTTTGGTCCTTTCAGTTGGGAGGTCTTGGAATCCCTGGGTTAGATGGAAGGCTCTGAGCCTTGCATCTGCCGCCTTGAGGAGGAATCCCAGCCTCTCCTCTGTCCTTTAAACTGTGAGAATTCAGGCCAGTGTACCTTAGTCCTGAGGAGACCAGAGAAAGACACATTTAGAGACCCTCCTAAACAGACTTGAATTTAGAACATACACTTAAGTATTATCCCACGTGTGTGCATTTGCATTCAGTAACTTAGGGAACACCGTCTACTGCATCCTGAGAGCTGGAGGCTGAGTTGTTGAACAGCTGGAAGCTTAGAGGGCCAAATCTCCAGCTCTGGCCTCTCCCACCTTTCTACACAGTGAAGAGACCCAGAAATTGTTGGTACTGCCCATTTCAGAGCTGGGTGACACCCCAGAGGTCCTTGGAGCTGGTCTGGCCACTGGGGCTTCTTTATCTTCCAAATGCCCCTCCTTCTCAACCCCCCCCCCACCTCCAGTCTCTTGGGTTAACATCAGTGGAAACAACACAGGCACTGGATCAGGCATCAGAGGTGGGAGCCCCAACTTGACCCCCAAAGTCACTTGGTAAGAAAGGGTAAAGCTGCTGGTTCACTCTAGAAACCAGTCCAGAGTCAGCCAAGAGAATCCACTGTTTGCTCAGGTTGGCTCATAGCTGGAGTCACAGGCCAGTTGGTTGTAAGGAAGATGATGAAAATAATCAGCTGCAAGCTTCTCAAACACAAACAGACCAGGATCCAGAGGTCTGAATAACAGCCCCCTTAGCCAGATGGCTGTAGGAGCCCTGCCAGGGAGAAAAAATGGTCTCCCGCCCTGAATTTCCTCTTTGTTCTGGCCCCTGCACTCCTCAGACGTCATTGGGCCCCCCACCCATCTTGCGAGCCAACCACCCAGACTGAGTCCTGTGTTCAGGGAGCTGGAGACTGTTTCTCCCAGATTGGGACTGGGGGGACAAGGAAGCCAGGCAGAGAAGCACTCTCTGGTCCCAGCATGAGTCACTCTCGATCCTAGAAGGCACACAGCTGCCTGCAGCTGGAACTTAAAGCTCTTCCTCCTCAGAGGACACTTCCAAGAGTCTGGGATCCCTGCAGGGTGCAGAGCAGGAAGTCATCAGCAAAGTGACCCTGTGTGGGGCAGGCCCCTGCACACCCCAGCCTCCCGCACCCCCCACCCCACGCCCAGCTATTGGGGACTGGACACTTGCTTGTGACTGCAGGCAGCTGCTGCTGTCTGCAGCTAGTGGTGGGCAGTGTGCCCTGCTCAGTTCACTTCCCTGTGGTTCCCTCAGTAATATCAAAGCAAGCATAAGGCCAGTATGATAGGTTTGAATCCTACATCTACCCTGGTATGATTTCAGACCACTGTTTTTATCTACCTCTCTAAGCTTCAGCTGCCAAGGTTTAGTGAGAATAACAAATCATGAAGTTGTGTTTTTAAATCATGCCATGCAGTATCTGGCCTTCATAGGCATTCAGAAAACATCGCCTTTCTCTCTCTAGCCAGAGAGGTCTCATTTCTTCCATTTCCCACTCCTAAATTCTTTCACCGATCCATGATTCAAGAGTTCATTTTTGGCCTTTGGCAAAATTTCCAGGTACAGTCCTCTCCTGTTTTCTCTCTGAACACATTCCCATCTGTCCTCCATTGTTAATGTAAGCTGCTCTATTTGCCAGGATATAGCTTGACTTGGTAAAATCCCACAAATAGTCTTTGTAAGGAGACAAGGCAGGATATGATTGCAATGAAGTTGCAACCACCTCTTTTGAGTGTACGTCCATACTTAGAATTTCCCGCTCCTTAAATACCATGAAAAAAAAAAAAACTTTTGCAATAGCCCACAACCCCATTTGTTGGTCTGTTTTAAAGTGTCTGAGAACGGACTGGATTTGGTTGTACTAACACAGGCACTTCCCAATACAAATGACTAAGATCAGCTTAAGATCATTCCTTACTCCTCTCACTCCTATTACAGAGCATTGTAAAGTATGTGGGGGAGGAAGATGTCCTTGCTCCACAGGCATCTCCTCAGATCCTCAGGCCTAGGATGGCATTTCATTGGTGAAAGCAAGTCTAATCTCCAGGGAGCAGTGAGAGCAAATCTATTGCCTTCCTTTGTAGGTAGAAAATAAGCAAGAACATTAATGTACAACACAGATGCTTCCTGCGTTGATGATCAATGTGTTAAAAAATAATAGAGAGGGCTGGATAGATAGTTCAGGGGAGTTGAGCAATTTTGTCTTACCTAGTTTGACTTATCTGACCCTATTTGACCCCCAGCACCACTTTTAGTTTCGGAGCACCACCAGGGTTACCTCCTGAGCACAGAAATAGGAATAGTCTCTGAGCACCTCTGGGCGTAGTCCAATTCTCCAGAATTGTCCACACCCACCATTCAAAGCAGAATCTA
Organism: Crocidura indochinensis; assembly: GCA_004027635.1. Classification (NCBI taxonomy): domain Eukaryota; kingdom Metazoa; phylum Chordata; class Mammalia; order Eulipotyphla; family Soricidae; genus Crocidura; species Crocidura indochinensis. The sequence goes on along the minus strand of PVKC010045155.1, from coordinate 706 downwards.
GTCCTGTTATCTTCACAGAATAGTTCCTTGTGTACACTGACTTCACCTTCCAGAGGTCCTCACTTTCTAGTCTACCCAAAATGAAGATTTTTGATACTATAGACATTGTATACACAGCCCCCAAGGAAATTCAGTGTTTGGAATAGTTTCCCCTGCCTATCTAGAATTTAGAAATTAATTTATTTAGGATGTGACTCTACAACATTCAACTGCTAGTAAGATCTGACTTAATGACTATATTATTAATGCCATTTTCAAAATTAAAAATATTTTGTTTATTATCTTATTTAATTTTTTTCCATTTTTATTGAGCTATGCAATAACATTAAGAATATTTTCATGGGGCCCGGGAGATAGCATGGAGGTAAGGCGTTTGCCTTTCATGCAAAAGGTCATCGGTTCGAATCCCGGTGCCCCATATGGTCCCCCGTGCCTGCCAGGAGTAATCCCTGAGCACTGCTGGGTGTGACCCCCCCCCCCAAAAAAAGAATATTTTCACGCATACTTCATTCCAAAACCAGATCCATGCAAGCCCACTTCACTCCACCTATGTCCCAGTGATCCTTCCCTTCATCCCATTCTGCCCTCCCTCCCCTTAAACTCAGTTTGTGGATAAGCTCTTGCCTTTGGCTATTTGTATATTTCTTTCTTTCTTTCTTTCTTTCTTTCTTTCTTTCTTTCTTTCTTTCTTTCTTTCTTTCTTTCT
>PVKC010045154.1:0-11467 GCA_004027635.1 Crocidura indochinensis | reverse complement strand
TGTCCTAGAAACAAAAACAAAAACAAACTAAAAGAAAAACCTCAAAAAAGTTCATGACTGGGGCTGGAGAGAGTATAGCAGGTAAGATGTTCGCCATCCATGCAGACAACTTAATTCTTTGTGTTGCTTATGGTCCTTAGAGTCCTATCACGAGTGATCCATGAGCATAGAGTCCAGAGTAATCCTGAGCACAATTGTGTGGGGCCCCCAAACTAGATTCATTAAAAAATTACAGAAAGCTTTGATTATTGGCTCAAAGGAAAAAAATGCTTTTTGAAAAAATAGAATGTCTCCTATGTCTTTTGCATATTTCATTCAAGTCTTTTCTATTTGTTTTCAGAGTTGGTCAGCCCATTGTTTTTATTAATGTGATGTAATCCTGCTGCTTACAAAATACCCAAACATCATGCTTTCTGCTTTTAGTCAGTATTTTATGAATACATTCTTTATTGCTTTTCTGAGGACTTTTGGAGAGGAGTATGGCCTTCCGTTTTATGTTTATGGACCCAACCAAACTGCAAGATAGGATTTAAGTATTCTGTCCTTTGTCTATGCAATATAGTAGTGACCATTTTACCTCTTTATAAGAAACTCTGTGAATCTCACGGCCTGAGAGTTAGCAAAGTGGGTAGGGCATTTGCTTTGCAAGCAGCTAACCTGGGTTCAATCCCCAGCATTCCATATGGTCCCTGAGCCTGCCAAGAATGATTTGAGCGTAGAACTAGGAGTAACCCCTGAGTGCTGCTGGGTGTGGCCCAGAAACCAAGAAACTGTGAATCTCACTTCTGTCTGGTATCAACCAAGGGGTCAACTGTCATAATTCACCAGTACAATGTTCCGATATTCCATCCCCCTGAGTCAATGTTCTGTCCATCCTTGAACAGCCCCAGAGCCTGGTTCTTTTTCTATTAAAGGAATAACTTGGTTAACTTAATCATTACCAACAATGTATTCCCTTGTTTGTTCAATAAATGTATTTTCTGTATTGAATTGCTTTTTAATCCAGCACTGCATTTTTTTAACGCAGCTTTTAAAAAGGAGTTATTGCTTTTTCATATCCCCCATCTCCAGGTGCTAATTAATCTCTATCTCTTTAAGTTAAAGTGAATTACCTAGAGTTTTTCTCCAGTGCTGAAAAGCCATTCATCTGTCTTTTTGGCACTATTATGCCATCGATGATGATCATGATCGTGATCATGATAATGATGATCATGATGTTGATAATAATGGTGGTATCTTCCTTTGCGTATTTTTCTAAGAAGTGGGGCCAAAATTGTTCTGCTGAATCCAGTTTAGGCCTTGGGGCCACGTTTCCCACCAACACCCCCCTTCTCAGTCTATGGGGACAGATTTGGGCTTGTGTGGCATTTGAATGCTCTTGATCTGCCCTTATGTAAGAGGGGTGACTCATGGTCCAGAGTGAGTCAGCCAGTCCAGGGCCCAGGGCCCCTCCACCAGGCCTGGAGCACTCCCCACCTGCCTTGATCCCTGTCTGAATAGGGAGCTGATGACTCAGTATAAGGGGGAACAAGGGTGGTTCTCTCTGTCTGGCAGAGTCCTCAGCTCCAGGAAGCTTCAGGCTGGCTTTGTGGAAGCTGGCAGGAAGGGCACGTCTCCCACGTCAGCAGTGTCCCAGGGGAAAGGACAGCCCTTTGGCCCACTGGTCTGCACGAAGCCCCCAGGGTGGAAAGGAAACTCTAGGCAGAAGAATCTCAGTTGGGCTGGGACTTCCTCCTAATGAGGGATCTAGTCAGAGGGATGTGAACAGTAACCATCACTGAGGTTTCCGAACAGCTAACTATGAACCAGGATTTGAATCCCTCACCCACTACAATGTATGGCATGCCTGTCATCACCTATATCCTCACCACAATGAGGATAGAGCCACTGCTACTATGAACTCCATTCTCCAAAGGTCAAATCTGAATGAAAAGCAGACAATTCAGCAGGAAGAAGCGACTGATGAAAATCACACAACAAAAGAGTCAAATCTAGGATCTGATAGCTGGAGCAGAATGGACAGGCCAGAACTGCTGATGGGAGGAGCCAATGCGTGCTGCCCCTCAAACAGTGCCATCCAATATCCCATTTTTCCTGGGAGTTCCTTTATAAGGCTGGCACAGTCTTGTAGAAGTGCCTAGGAACTATTTATCTATCTTTCTTCTTGTTGTTATTGTTCTTTTTATTATTTGTTTATTTTTTTGGTTTGGTTTTTATTTTGAGGTGCACATTTGGTGGTGCTCAAAGATTACTCCTGGCTCTGCACTCAGAAATTACTCCTGGCAGGCTCCCAGAACAATATGAAATGCCCAGGTTTGAGCCTGGATCAGTAGAATGCAAGTAAAATGTCGTACCTGCTGTGCTATTGCTCCAGTTCCAATAATTATCTTTCTTAATTTTTTTTGGTGGTGGAAGACACCGGATGGTGTCCAGAACTTATTCCTGACTCTGCATTTAGTTATTACACCTTGTAGTGCTTAGGGCCACCTGAGCTGGTGAGGATTGAACTCAAGTCAACTATGTGCAAGATGAAGACTCTACCTGCTGAACTATTGCTCCTGCCCCACCTACATAATAAGAACCAAAGAAGCTGAAGTTTCTAAGAATTGTTTGAGGAAGAGGCAGAAGGAAATCAATCCATCAACATTGAGGTTACTATGGTAGTCAACCCTTGAGGAGACAAAATCTTGCAAAGAGGACAGAGGGAAAAGCTTAATGGGATGATCCATTTGTTGCCCTGAAGCACTGGCTAATACCTAGGTATCATAGAGCAAGTGAGACCAGGAGGTGAGCACAGGACGAAGAGTCTGAGCTGACAGTGGTTCATAAACCTGGGAAAATAAAATTGGGGTTTTAGTCTCCACCCAAGACTGAGCAGAGGGAGAACTGGGCAATAAGGAAACAAACATGGTTTTTCCTGACTCTGAAGCAGTTTAGAACTCTCTCTGGTGTTGCTTGTCGGTCCTTGGTTCTTTGCTCTTGTCTTCTCAGGGGAAGGAATCCAACTGAGAGACTAGAGATGAAAATAGAGAATATGTTTCAATGCAAAGCAAAAGTTGGTTCCAGAAGGTTAGGAGTGGGTTGACTGGAAAGTGGTTGTCAGGGCATAATGTTTGGTGCTGGGGATAGTTTAGGAGGTTAGGGGGTTTTCTTCCTCACCTCATCAAACATTGTGGTATTGATCTCCTCAGTGACACCTCTTCTACCTGCAATTAAGTTTCTCCTACATTTGTGTGAATGCTTCCATTTGATGTCTTTTCCATCATGGGTTGCAGAAGTGGGGGAGGCCACATCACAAACAATAGTGCAGTTGTGTGGTGTGCAAAGGTGGGTTGTTCATCTTGAATATATGAGATCTTCCAGTGTGTGTTCTGAACTGGGGAAGATCCCTTTGCCTCCCTTTGCTACTGGATATTTTATTTTGTTTTGCTCAACCCCTAGATTCTTAGTTTTTTTTTTTTTGGTTTTTGGGTCACACCCAGCAGTGCTCAGGGGTTATTCCTGGCTCCATGCTCAGAAATTGCTCCTGGCAGGCACGGGGGACCATATGGAGCACCGGGATTCGAACCGATGACCTTTTGCATGAAAGGCAAATGCCTTACCTCCATGCTATCTCCCAGGCCCCATCTTAGTTTATTTTTAATTAAAACACACATTCTGGGTGAGTCATGAGTGGTAGGGTATGCCATGAAAGGAGGGTGAATTCACTCCTGGTTCCCTGCTACTCATTCACAGTGAAATTTGCCCACTGTAACAAGCGGGCAGCTCAACTAGATCTTCTGTAATTTTTCAGATTTAATGTCAGTGTTCCAAGTTCAAGTAGGAATTCTTGGAGCTAAAATGAGACTGGAGCAAACCATGAGCAGAAAAGTCCACCAAAAGGACAAGAATAAAGCCCTATTGTTAAAAATAGTCAGGTCTGAAGTTGTCGAACATAAGAGTTTAAAATGATCCTGACAAGATACAAGTGTCACAAGTGAAAGTATCAGCTTATATAAAGAAGAAATAAAAATGCTGGAACCAAAAGATACAGTTGCTGGAATTATAAATTCTGGATCAGTAGATGAATTGCCCAACGGTTAAGACAGAAGAACAGGGTACCTGGGACAAATTGGAATTGAGTAGAAATTGTCCAACATGCAAGTGGAGAAGAGAGAATAGGAAATACAGAAAAAGAGCTTAAGAGGTATATGAGATGTGAGAAATAGGACTAATTATATGCAAGTGGGGCCCAAAAGGAAAGGAAAGAATATATCTAGAAGAAACACATGAAGAGAAAAAATGACTAAGGATAACCGAAAAGCAATGAAAGAATTCAAGCCATAACAGGGGCAGAAGAGATGGTATAGTTGGTGAAGCTTGTGCCTTGTATGTAGTGGAATTGGGTTCAACTCTTGGCATTCTATTCTATATGCCCATCCCCCAAGCCTGCAAAGAGTGCAGAATTTCCAAGTACAGAATCGCAAGTAATCCCTGACCAAATAAAAATAAATAAAAAGCCACACCCCAAAGATGCATGTGATAACAAATACATGAGATAAATACAAACTATAAAATCCAAATCTAGACCCATCAGAGCAAAACTACTAGGTCAGAGATAAGGAGATACTGAAGTCTACATAAAACACTAGAAAATCAAATCCAGCAGCATCATAAAAAGGATTATCTACCATGACCAAGTGGAACTTAATCCAGGATTACAAGGGTGGTTCAACAATAAAAATCAGTCAACGCAACATACTAAATTAAGAGGATAGAGGGGGGAAATCCACCATCCTTTAATTTGATGCTGCAAAATCATTTAACATAATCCAACACCCACTTATTATAAACACACAGAACAAAACTTGGAATCGAAAAAAAAAATCACTTCCTCAATATGAGAAAGGCCACATAGGACAAACACAGTTGCATGATCCCTAACAGTGAACGGCGGAAAGGCTTCCTTCCCTTGGCCTCGGGACAGGTCAAGGATGTCCATTCTCACCCCTTCTATTCACCATTGTGGTGGCAACCTGAATTAGCACAATTAGGCAAGAAAAATAACAGGCATCAGGATCAGAAAGGAATTAGTAAAATTAACGATACTTATAAATGCCATCATCTTCTATATGGAAAACCGTAAAGAATATATAAAAAAAAAGACATTAAAAGCTAATAAATTCAGCAAGATTGCAGGATACAATGACATAAAATTCAGCTTAACTCTTAAATGCTAGTGATGAACCGTCCAAAAATGAAGTTAAAGAAAAACAATTCTACTTTCTATATAGCCAAAAATAAAGAGGAAAATCTTAAAAGCTTATAGACATGGGAAAATGTATATAATATCCAAAGAGCAACCATAAGCATTAAAACTGATTTCTCAAGGGAAAGATCCAGTCACAAAGATTTAATGACAATATTAAAAGGCAACACAGTAAGATTGGGTCAAACTTGACTTCTATTCCAAGCAAGAATATCTTTAAAATATGAAGGGAAAAAGATAAAGACATTTCCAGAAAACATAAACTGAAAAAAAATACACCCCCCACATTAAGTAATAAATTCCTGCAACAAATATTAACTTTGAATTTTAAATATTGAGCCACAAAGAACCAAGCCAACAGAAAGGAGAACATCTTCCAAAAGGAAAGGAATATGTTCAAGTATAGACTACATTGGCCTCTCATGAGACAAACCAAGGCTATCATGACCTTGGGAAAACAGTTACTGGGCCAGAGAGCCCCAAAACTCTCTTTATAATGGCCCAAATGGTAAGTCACATGGTTAGATTATTCTTGTTGAAACTCTGAACTATGTACTTATGATGCGTATCCTCTACTAAATACATCAACAAAACATTTTTGGGTGGATTTCAAGTGCAAGTGATTTGTGTCTAGTGAACCTAAAATTCTGAAACATGAAACATTCATGGAGTTTGAAGGATGGGACTGATGTATCTGCTTATACCTAATGGTGTAAGTTGACCCTGAGAGTTCACTCCCACCTAGGGTCAAGATATATGATGCTGCTATATTTCCAAAACCAACAGGTTCCCTGTGACCCGGGAGCTAGCAGTGGTGTCTGTCCTGAAAATCCACCAGTGATATGCTGAATGCCTATGCCCAGACCAATGCAGGTTGTCTAGGTAGTGGGTGGGGACCCCATGATCCACGTTTTTTTTTTTTACCAAGTGACTCATGGTATGGAACAGGAAACACTTGGCTACAAGCTTGAGTCTGGGCCAACGTTGGGTTAAACAAATAGCTCCAGGAAATGACACCCCCTCTTTTTACTCTCCTGGCCCAGAGTTTGCAGTCAGAATATGGACTCAAAAGGATCACAGATAGATCCAATGCCAAGTGCCACAAGATAAGCAGAGGGAAATAGGAAGATGGCCTTGCCCAGTGATGGGCTCCAGGGTGGAAGATGTGGAGGTGAGTCAATGAGAGGGAACATGCATGGACACACATGAGTCTGCTTTAGTATGCCGGATTGTACAACTGGAACTGTGCAAGTTTTTCATTGAATTTTCCCATGACCCAGACGAGTAAGTGCTACCACACTTACAAGGGCCCACAAAAAAGGGCTACAGGGATTTTCATTTCTATCAGGTCCCATGCAGAGCCTCTCATCTACTGGAGTCAGAACTGGAAATCTAGACGGTTGGGCTGTGTCTTTATTATAGGCTGCCAACCAGGTAGGATTTTTTAGGTGATCCAGAAAGTTCTGTAAGGTCTTGTATGCTGTTTTATTAGGGTTCTACTTCTCCACCGCAGCATTACTGATATTGAGGAGAACAAGCTTCATCTCTATGAGATGTCCATCCATAGCCCAAACCTCCACCTGAGATCAGTGGCATGAGCCTTTTCCCTTCCTGACCAAACCATTTCCAGACATTGCAATTGGTGTCCTAAAGGGTCAACCCTGCGATTGCAAATTCCCCTCCAGAGCCCATAGAAAGTGAGCTGGGGATTCAGAACAAAAGCCTTGAGCAGCAGGAAAAGCCAACTTCCACAGAACTGGAGAAATGGTGCCTTGCACCAGCTGCAAAGGGTAGGGATGGGGCACATAGATTCTTTGGGGTGAGAGTCTGGGGTCTCTAGAAACAATAAGGAAGATAAGTAGACATTAGGGGATATTAAAAAAAGATAAGATGGTAATTATATTCAGAGACAATAAAGAAGAGAACCAGACAGACCTGTTTATGGTAGGAAGCTTGTCACAAAGAGTGGGGAATGTAATTAGGACAGAGAAGGGAGCACTATAACAATAATGGTGAGAATGATCACTCTGGACAAGAAAGAAGGGAAAGTAATATGCAGAATGTCCCTTCAGTAACAATATAGCAAACCAGTGTCTAAAAGGAAAAAATGAAGAGAGAGAATGATAGAGAAGAAAAATGTTTGCCACAGAGGCAGGCAAGGGAGAGAGTGGAAAGGGAACTGGAGGTATTGGTGGCAGGTAATGTGCATTGATGAAGGGTGTCATATATTGTATGACTGAAACTCAATCATGAACAACTTTGTATCTATTGTTAAATTAAAAATTATTTTGTGGGGCTGGAGAGATAGCATGGAGGTAGAGCACTTGCCTTGCATGCAGAAGGATGGTGGTTCAAATCCCGGCATCCCATATGGTCCCCTGAGCCTGCCAGGAGCTATTTTGGAGCATAGACCCAGGAGTTACCCCTGAACGATGCTGGGTGGTGTGACCCCCCCCCAAATAATAAAAAATAAAAATAAAATAAAAATTAATTTGAACAATCTTGTGAACCATGATGTTTAAATAAAGTCATTTAAAAAAATCTTTTAAAAAATAAAAGAAAGGAGATGCTTCCATATAGCTTGCCAGTCAGTCTGGAGGCCTTTCTCTGACCTCCGTCAGGGTGCAGAGATAAAAGCAGGACCTTGGGTTTAGACCCAGAGTATCTGCTTCCCTCATTCCTATTGGAGCCGAGAGAATAACTCTGCTCATGTTGTAGACATGGGGATGACAGTGATAGGGAATGGAGGAGGGTTGAGAACCACTTTTAGACCTCTACATGGACTCTATGTCTTCCTCATTCTTCTGAACTGCCTGGTAAACCAGGATCTTTTTCCTAACAGTAGGGGTGGGAAAGAACATCTGCTGAGCCAAGAAGGCAACAAATGGACATGGGAGAGGATAGGACAGTTGGGGTCATGGAGACATGAAGCAAATCTCCTGGGGACATTGCTTATCTCTGCAAGTAGCAAAATTCTGCTTTGGAATGTTTGAATTGACTTCAGGGTTCCCTGGACAATTCAATTTGCTCAGTTGGTCCTTTACAAATCTATAAATACAATTTCCATCATTGGTTTTCAGAATTCTTTATGGGCACATAAATTCACTCAATAATTCCTTCCCAATCCTCCCACCTACACCCTCTGCACTCTCCCTTCCTAGGGTATTGTAATGAGATGTCTTTAGTGGCTTTGTATTAGTTGCAAGCCACAATTTCACAGGATAAGGCAGTGAGCGAGGTTAGTAAAACTACTCTGGGATTGACATGTTGGAGTAGTGCTCTGAGAGAAAGAAGGGAGCACTTTCAGTGTGGAGGACAAGAGGAAGGATGTTCATGCACAGTATCTCCAAGGCATGAAGAATTTGGTAGGATCCGAGAGCAAAATGGGAAGTCCAGGCATGGACAATAGAGGCAAGAGTGGGATTGTGAGGAAGCTTGCAAACCTGGATCTGTCCAGCTGTCCATGTCGTGGCCCATGGAGGCCTGAAACTGGCCAGGGAAGTCCTTGAGGCAGGGCCATATGCAAGTGCCTACATCTCCATTCCCCGTCCCGAAATTTTTCTGGATCATACCAAATACCACTATGCGCACAGTCAATGGGAATGAATATGGGAGAAGATAATTGTTGAAAGTCTCCTGCGCTGGGTACTTTATCAAGAAATGTCCAGAAGTGCCCATTGAAGCTAGAAGAAAGAGTTCATCATTGTCCAGAGAAGCCACTGACAAATAGGGAAGACAGTGGTCAGGAATAGGTAGAATTTAGTCCAGGGTTGGTGAACAAGTTTGACATAAAGAGCCAAAATTTTAAACTGTGAGAGTTAGAGAGCCACACCACACAGTGACCTGACAAAACAGACACTCACACAAAAGCATATAATTTTAACAATAACATATTAAACACATAAAAATATGTGTTTAATAATATAAAAAAATATTGCATTTTGCCATTTTGAGTGAGGGTCAAAATCCTGCAGTGATAGTGAGGGTGTGCTGCATCCTCCACACTAAGAACTAATGGCAAGATGTAACCCAACATGTGACACACGGGTCCCAAGCTCGATGGCCCGCACAGTTGTTTCCGAGGAATGGGAGACCAGAGGACGCAGCCTGGGGGCAGGACTACGCGCTCAGAGATCTCTCCTCAGAGGTTCCCTCCTCAGAAGCAGTAGAGCATAATCCAAACTAGGCAAAGAGCCACAGTATACAAAATAATAATAAGAGGCAAAGAGATGCATTCATTTTGGCCAGGAGCCTCATGCAGCTCGAGAGCCGCATGTTTGCCACCCCTGTCTTAGTCCACGAGGATATTCTAAGAACTCCTCTCTGAGCTTGCCTGGAAAAATTGGATTTCGAATGGGAAACCCCATGGGGTCATGCTGCAGGGAAACCCACCCCTTCCAACCAACTCTACTCTGTTCACCCCTTGCTGAGCTTTGTGGTCCATACTGGACACCATCCCAGCCTGACTGATGTCCCAGCATCAGCTCACCACACAAACAGAAGACTTGATGAGGGAAAGAAAGTAGCTTGGCTTCCTGGTAATCCTCCAAATTTGTTCAGGCCCTAAAGCTCATGAGAACCTTATAGAGGCCAGTGTGGTCTCCCATGTGCTGGGTGGGGAATATGTGACATGGGGGCTCTGCAGCCCCTGAGAAACAGGTCTCTCCAGTTGCGTTTTTCAGAGTTCTCAGTGACATCCGTACGGTGATTCACTTGGCAGGCATTGCTGGGCAGACACAAAGCTGTGTTTCAGATGTGAGCCCAGACAAAACACAGTCCCTGGCAGGTCCCAGGTGATGACGGATGCTACTATGTCCCTCCCCAGCTCAGGGAGGTGATGAAACATGGGCTTTCCTGGGACGTTGGAGCCTGTGACATAGAGCAGACTGAGATGTGGATGCAGGTTTAAGGTGAGAAACTACTGATGGATCTTGGCGCAGGCAAGCCCTGTGCTAATCAACCAGTTGCAATTCCTGCTTCAGAGCCACTTAGCTGTCATAAAAGTGGAAACCTGGTCTAAGAAAGGCCATTGGCTTACCTGCCTATACTAGAAAGGTAGGCAAGGATCTGTCCCAGGCTAGCAGTTTGCCTAAGACCAGAGCCACTCTCTAAAAGAATGACAATGAGGTGGTTCACACCACACCCAGTGGTGTTCAAGGATTATTTCTGGCAGTGCAGGGGTATAGGGGATTCTAACTGGCCCCGTACAAGGCAAGTGCAATAACTCCTTGCCCTAAATAAGATTCTTTCCCATCCTGAACCAGAAGCCAATACTATGGCACTTTCTTTTGCTGTTTGGAAGCTTAAAATCCAACAAAGGTTGTAAAAATCAATTACTTCTACCAAAGACACTTCTTGCCAGGATGCCTTACTTACAAAGGTGCCTGCTTTTTGGTGGGTCAAAAGTGGACTTTGAAATCCAGCCATGTTGAACCCAAAGGGGAATCTGTCTGTTTCCTTTGGTCCATTTCCGAGTCTTTTGCCAACTCTGGAGATGTTTTGAATTCAGACATCTATAGATGCATCCATCTGTCTTAGAAGAGAGCTAGGGTATGCCACAGGAAAAAAATCACCCTTGCAGGGGCTGAATTTGACCAAGATCCAAGGCATAGCCATCAGAGAGATCAGGTGCACTTGATTACTCAGGGATTACTACTCATAGATGACCCAATGATCCTGCTCACTGCTGTTTGGGGCATATGCTTGGGAGAAACAAACATGGGGAGAGACATGCTGGCTTTTACCTGTCTCTTCCCAAAGACAGTATCTTCATTGTTCAAAATAAAACTCTTTAAAAATTAAAGGTAATGTCCAGGGCCAGAGCAATAGCACATTGGGAAGGCATTTGCCTTGCACATGGCCCTGTACCCCATTTGGTCCCCAAGTACCACCAAAAGAGATATGTGTGCTGAATCATAAATAACCCAAGTATTGCTGGCTGTGGCTCAAAAATAAGCAGTATAAACACACACACACACACATATACATATACAATAGGAACATTTTTCGCAGCACTGTTTTAATAGTGAGCAAAGCAAGCACAAGTAAGAACAAGCAAAATTTCAGCCGGGCGGTGGCGCTGGAGGTAAGGTGGCCTGCCTTGCCTGCGCTAGCCTAGGACAGACCGAGGTTCAATCCCCCGGTTTCCCATATGGTCCCCCAAGCCAGGAGCGACCTCTGAGCGCATAGCCAGGAGTAACCCCTGAGTGTCACTGGGTG
>PVKC010045153.1:0-11462 GCA_004027635.1 Crocidura indochinensis | reverse complement strand
TTCTCTACTACAATAGCTGCCAGATGAATGACTTGAGTACTGTGTATTTGAACATGGCAGTGTGATTGAGTACTTGAATTTTAAATGTATTTTATTTTAATTAGTTTAAATAGCCACACATAACATAACTAATAACACTCTTCTGAGTCTTTATTGTCAAATAATTAGCAGTATTTGAATTTAAGGAGTTTCAACCTTCTTTTTTTTTTTTTTTTTTTGGTTTTTGGGCCACACCCGGTGACACTCAGGGGTTACTCCTGGCTATGTGCTCAAAGTCACTCCTGACTTGGGGGACCATATGGGAAACTGGGGGATCGAACCGCGGTCTGTCCTAGGTTAGCGCAGGCAAGGCAGGCACCTTACCTCCAGCGCCACTGCCCGGCCCCGACTTTTCTTTGTTACTGAATGTTTGAAGTGGTATGTGAGACAGGTGAAAGAAGAAGGCTGTAAAAATGTATTTAAGAATATAAATACTGCCAACTCAACAACTAATCTCTAAAAATGCTAAAAATAGTGGCTGCTGAATCTTCCAAGATATAGTGGTCCAGGCTGACAACTCTGGGTACTTCTCAGAATGGGGTCAAGTAGATTCCCCTTTCTGCCTTAAAGCAATGCAGCCCACAGTTACATCTGGTGCCCTACAAAATAGTATTGGCCCAGTTCCACAACTGAACTTTATCAAACTGCCAGACTGTCCCATATGTGGTGGCATATGCAGCTGGTCAACACCTCCAAATTTCAGAGTACTGTCAACCCAGTAGGATCAAGTTCAATCTGAAAGGACAGATGCATCTTGATGCTCAATGGGTACTAAGATTGATGAGTATAACAATAAAACAAAGGGCTCAATTAGTACCAACCAGCCTAGTAAATCCTCAATCAATGATTTTAGTAACACCTTTGAGAGATATAACAATTAACCACAAATGGTCTCGTATTGATCTATGTTTTGATAATTCCATTTGCTTTTGTGTTGTAATAAACAATCCGAAGTAATTTTGAGTCTGTAAAGGGGCAGACTAAGGTGAAACTGGGAACACTGGTGTAGGGAAGGTCACACTGGTGGAAGGTGTAGTGCTGAAACATTTAATGTCTGAAACTGTATCATGAATAACTTGTTAATTCACAGTGTTATAATAAAAAACCTTTTAAATATAAAAATGTTCAAAAAATTGAAAACATTAACATATAATGAATTTGGCATTGACATAACTTTGTTTCCCAAGTCAAAATTTTAAATTAATTATACACAGATATTAATAAAACATAATAAAATTGCAATACTGTACTAAAACCTAAAAAAAAAAGAATATTAATACAGGACCATAGCACAGGGATAAGGTGCTTGCTTGCACCTGTCCTACTCAAGTCTGATCCCTGGCGTTGCATATGATTCCTCGATCACTGCCAGGAGTGATTCCCTGGGCACAGAGCCAAGACTAAGTCCTGAGAACTGCCAGGTATGAGCCACCATTCTCTGCAAGAGAATAAAATTACTTAAACATATTTCTAAAACATACTTAGTATCTTTAGTCACATGTTTAGTCATCCCAGGAACATTGCAAAGCAAGTGATATCAAATTTTACTTTGACTTCTCAATATGAACCCAACATTCATGAAATGGAGAAGATACATATGAAAGTAAGCAATGGAAAGAGTAAGTGCAAGGGCAGATACCTCCTCCATAGCACTGATGAGATTCTGGGTAGACTTGTTGATTTCCTCTCCAGAAGGAGGCATTCCACTCCCCTGTGTGAAGAAGGTTGTGCTGGGTCCTGGGTGTCCATTCATTTCCACAGTGTAGGTAGCTTTCATAGGGCAACAGGTCTGGTTGTGTAGAATGAAATAAACCACAAAAACATAGATTCCCTACAAATACAAAGAAAGTCAGCTTGATACCCAGCAGGTTAAAAGACTATAAAGGATAACTGAATAAAAAGGCTAGTTAACATAGCTGATTTTTTACCAATATTTTCCAAATTTTCCTCCCAAATATTTTTTTACCCGTATCTACACTTGTTTTCTAAACAAAATGGTGAAAGCATGGTAATAAAATTCCAATCTTATAAATTTCTTGAAAGTAGTCTTTAGTATTCTAACTTCACTGACATATCTCACCCATTTATCTCACTTCAAAATAGTATCTTTGAGAGGGACTCAGGGGACTTCTGTGTATTGCTTAATAGTTTCTAACAATTCTTGCTTCAAAGCAAACGTTATACGAGAACACCAAAGCTATCTTGTACATTCAGAAAGATCTGCTGGTCCTTTAAATTCCTTTGCAACCAAGTCAGACCTTGACAATTGCTTCGCTTTAGTCACAGACAGCAACCCATATTTGCACTTGTGTTCCAAACGTAGCCTACACTGACTTTCCTTCATAATCTCTACAAGGGATCTACTGTACAATTCTAATAGTGCTTCTATAAAACTTGGTAATTTTGACCTTTACAGTCAGCCAATAAAATATGTTAAATTATGCCATTTGTCTCTGTTAGTTCTGATGTTTAAGTTTGGAGAGCAGTAATGATTTAAATGTTTATGTTACTCCACGAAAATGAAAATAAGACATCAAGTATATTAAAAATAAAATGAATTAATTCAAGATATTTTAAGAAACACAATATTAACTATACTTTGTAAATTTTTCATTCTCCAGTGGAAGGATAGATGCAATAAGGCAATATACTTGCAAAATTGAAACATACATTTCAAACTTATGCTGGTATAAATATTCAAGATCCATAATATTCAAGATCCTTAAGAATTACAAGAGATAAAATGAAATTATAAGGTCTATAAGGTAAGTGTCTAGCATTTGATCTGTCATTTTTTGAAATTCTATGAAATGACTCTCTGGAGATAGACTCTATCATCTGATTAACAAATACATTTTAAAAGTAGTAGAACTACTATTTCAAGATACTATTCTATACTCATGACATAAATGTGTAGACAAAATCTTCATTTCCTATTGATTTAGAATTGCTTTAGCAAAAACATTAATATTCTGAATTATTAGGGTGGATGATTTAATTTCACACGCAAATGGTATGTCCATTAGCAGAAATAAATCTTTCTGAAAATGCACATATATTACCCATAGCAATAGGCAAAAGCTTAAACTCTGTGAGAATGTCATGACTTATTTCAGGATTTCACTCACTTTTATAAAGCGATAGGGTTAAAAGCTAGATCATGAAACAAAACTAATGTTTAAAGTCTATCTCTAAGGACCCATTTGCAAAGAAGCACATTCTCTCTTGTTTGTTTTTATATGTAGCTTTTGTGCTTCGGGAAAGGAACTGGCTGCTGAAAATAACTCACATGTGAACACTGTTTATGATTTTTTTCTTAAAAGCATACTTATATATATCATAAATATGTTGACTCTCTTATGTGGGATCCAGGAAACACAAATGCTGTTAAATACGGGCAAGGGGAGATAATGTTTAACTGTAGATTGTATCACATCGGCCTTGACAATACAGACAAGGAGCCTTCATGAACCCAAGTTTTCAGCTGTGGAGATCTTTGACTTTAGGGTGAAAACAAATTCCTATTCCAAAGAGCACATTAAACCTTTGGCACTTCTTTGTATGCCAGTCTATAAAAGAATTTTGAGAGAATCTAGAATCTGAATATGCTGAGTATCCTGTTTATATACTGCCATCCACTAAAACCCAAGGACAAAATATTTGGTTCCCGCTCTCAAATTGATCACAAAGACACAAAAACCTCTAGATTCACAACAGATTGGTTGGTTAATAAGCAGTACATATATATTATTCAGAAGATTTTTTAATTAATGAAGAAGTTTACAAAGAAATTATTTTTGTACATTGCCGCTTTGATTATTTTACCGGATTTCCTACTGTCAGTATCCAAATATTTTCAAAAGTTTTGGTTAGATTGTATCTTTGTTAATTCTCTAGAGTTCACTTCTGATTCAGAAATTTAAATTTTTAAGCAAACTACAATGAATTACAAATGAGACCAAAATGGAATAATGAAAAGCCTAGCTTTTAAAGCTGTGGGATATAACCCCATGTGAGGTTATGTAACTTAAAAAAGTCATCTTCAAATAGATTAAAATTATTTTTTGGGTTTGAGCCACACTCGGCAGTGTAAGGGTTCCTCTTGACTCTGCACTAAGCAATTATTCCTGGCGATGCTCAGGGTACCATATGAAATGCGGAGGTTTGAACTCAAGTCAACTGCGTGCAAGGCAAAAATGTGTTACCCACACTGCACTACTACTCTGGCTAGATATTTTTTTTAAAAATATGGAACGCTTCACGAATTTGCGTGTCATCCTTGCACAGGGGCCATGCTAATCTTCTCTGTATCGTTCCAATTTTAGTATATGTGCTGCCGAAGCGAGACCTGGCCAGATATTTTTAAAATAACTAAATGATTGACTAACTTACATTTTTTCTGTTTTGGTTTTGGTTTTTGGATCACACCTGGCAGCATTCAGGGGTTACTTCTGACTCTATGCTCAGAAATCGCTCCTGACAGGCTCAGGGGACCATATGGGATGCCAGGATTCAAACCACCGTCTTCTGCATGCAAGAAAAATGCCCTACCTCCATGCTATAACTCTGCCCCTAATTCACCTATTTTATATACATATATACCCAAGGTTGTATAGACAATTTTGGGATAAAAAAAGATCACTAGTGAAAAAAGTTTAAGACACTCTGCCCTAAGAGTCAATATGCCTACCATTCTTGTTTGCTTGTTTGTTTGTTTGTTTTGGGGTCATATCTGGCAGCACTAGGGATTACTCCTGGCTTTTATGCTCAGAAATCATTCCTGGCAGGCTCAGGGGACCATATAGGATGCCGGGAATTGAACCACCGACCTTCTGCATGCAAGGCAAACACCTTACCTCCATGCTATCTCTCTGGCCCCATGCCTACCATTCTTAAGTAAAATAACTTACATTTTGTCTGCTTAGTTCAATAATTTCTATGTAGTTGAAAACAAATCAGCTTTACTACCAGACAATTGAACCCAGAACTGGTGACAGAGTAGAGAATTGGGGCAAACAGGAAGTTGATTATGCTGCCTAACTGAGAAGGAAATCAAGTCTCAGAGCTTCATAGTGATTTAGAGTGCCTCCCTGAAACCCTAGAGGCTACTTTCCAAGGACCAAGAAACAACCTTTAAGCAGGAGTAGTTAGGCTTGTTGGGATAATAAAAATTTTCAGTCTAATACAACATTCAAACATTCAAATTTTAGTTGCAGGGGGCCAGAGCTATAGTACACTGGGTAGGGTATTTGCCTTGAACATGCTCACCCAGGTTCTATCTCTGACATCATATATGGTTTCCTGAGCACCACCAGGAATAAGTAATTCCTCAGTGAAGAGTCAGAAGGAACACTTGAACACTTCCAGCTGTGGCCCAGAACAACAAAAAAATAAAATATCAAATTACAGTTGCAACTATAAATTGCTATATTGTTATAGTAATCCTTTTCTCTGCCTTCCCAGCCCATCACTCCTTCAAGTTAAAGAAAAGTGGATTAAATAGCAAATGCATTAAATAAGCCTATTTAATAGCTGCCTAAACACATTATTTTCATGATCTCAAGTCATATAAACAATTGAACAATTAGTTCCAGTTCTCAACATTCTCCTACTCCTGTCAACCAGAGTGTAACTGACTTCACCCAGGAGCATGAAGATGCCCATATGAGAAATTGTGCTCAGTAATCATGAACAAAATCTGTTGACGAAACTAACACACTGATTCCACCAGGTCTCCATTTTAAATAGGGTAAATATGCCAGTCATTAAAAACAAATAGTTGGTGCCCAGAGAGATAACACAACTGTAGGGCATTTGCCTAGCATGCAGAAGGACAGTGGTTCGAATCCTGGCATCCCATATGATCCCCGGAGCCTGCCAGGAGTGATTTTTAAGTGTAGAGCCAGGAGTAACCCCTGAGTGCTGTCGGGTGTGACCCAGAAACCAAAACAATAAAAAAATAAAAAACAAATAGTTATCACATTTGTGAGACCCTGTGTTCAAACCCTTTGACTACAAAAAGTCTTCACAGCAGAATCAAAATAACAAAGAGCTACAGATCAACAGGCAAATAAAAATTAGCCATATAGATACCATAAATTTCACCAAATGTCTTGAAAGTTGTGGAACAATTGTATTTTTAAGAACTGGAATTCACTATCTATAAGGTATAACATGTCATAGAGAACTTGAAAATGATGGGATTTTTCACAATATTTATGAAGTTAATAAAATATTATTTTCAGCTGAATTTCAACTCCTCAGGTTTCTTTCTCAGCAAATATTAAAATAAAAATAAATTCTTTAATTGAATCACCATGAAGCAGTTACAAAGTTGCTCATGACTGAGTTTCAGTCATACAATGTTCAACAAGAGTGCATATTTCCTGCCACCAATTTTCCAGTTTCCCTCCTGATCTCCTTCCTATCTGCCTCAGTGACAGAATTTTTCTTCTTTCTCTTTCTCTCTCTTTAAGAGATTTTGATATATAAATTCCAATCAATTAAAATGAAAAAGACATAAACTAAAAAAAAAAAAAAAAAAAAAAAAAAAAAAAAAAAAAAAAAAAAAAAAAAAAAAAAAAAAAAAAAAAAAAAAAAAAAAGAGCAGACACTTGAGGTCTGGTAATTGTCCTGAAATAGGGAATAGAAATCAAATGACTGAAGATGAATATATTAACTTCAAAACATTTTTCTAAAAACAAACAACAAACAAAAAACAAACCTGAAGCTGCAAACAGAAAGAATAAAACCATGTAAAAATCAAATTTTGATAGATCCCTTAATCCAAGTCATACTGTATACATTTTAAATTCTAAGAAATTTAGAAAGAGAAAAGCTAACCTCTTTTAATAAGTGGCTAATTTAGGGCTTGCAACATATTTCTTTACTTCTGCTTTTATGGTTAAAAGTTCTCAGAAAAGTCATTCCGTTATCATTTACATTTAATGAGTTAGCTGTTCTTTCTCGTGTACTTCTTTCTCCTATGGAACTGGAGTTCTGTCATAAAATTTCCCTTTCTCTTCAGCCTACAGGACTTTCCAGAATTTCTTGTATTTCAAGCTGCTTTTATATTTTTCTCCAGCTTTTGCTCGTTAATTTATTTTTGAGAAGAGTGAATGCTGCTATGCTGAAGGCTGACTCTGGCTCAAGAATCACTTCTGGTGGTGCAAGAACAAAACCAGGAGGGTCTGTATATACAAAGCAAACACCTTAATCCCTGTGTTATATCTCCACCCCCTTTCCCAGATTTTATCTGTCTGAAATGAATAAACATTTATAAGGTAACATATTTAATATATTTTTGGTCTTGGGATACTTTAAAGTCATTTTTTTTCATAGTATTTTGTTATTTGGAAAATTTCTAAGAGGCCACTATTAATTTTAATTAGTATATTTTGTATTACATGTTTCTTTCATTTTTCCAAGCTACTCTCATGATAGCCTACTGTAATTTTAATGTTTTCACTATGATATGTCAAAGGAAATTTTTTGTCTGTGGTCCTCTAAGTTTTTCATTTATTTTTATAGCATCAAATTTTGAACATTTCTGGCCTTCATTATCTCCATTATGTTCACTTAATATTAATTAGATTACTTCTGAATACAATCTGAGGCAATTTTAAAACTTCTTAATATTTACACTTCTACTGTTTTAATCATTATTTTAATTCTTTGTAATAAATACTTATCTTTTTTTCAAAACTAGTGACTTGTTTTTATTAATTATTTATGAGGGAGGTATTTGGGATTATTCCTGGTGATCAATGGCCATTTCTGGGTAGTTGTAAAGAGACCCTATAATGCAATGAGGGTAAAATTAATGTCATCTATAGGTCAGGTCAATAGTATAGTGGTAGGGCATTTGTCTTGCACGTGGCTGACCTAGGACAGACCTGGGTTCGATCCCCAGTGTCCCATATGGTCCCCTGAGCCAGGAGTGATTTCTGAGCATAGCATAGCCAGGAGTAACCCGTGAGAGTCATCAGATGTAGCCCAAAAATAAAAACAAAAAAAACCAAACAAATGAAACAATTAATGTCATTCGCATGATGGCAAGTTACTTACCTCATATAATATCTCTGTGGTCTCAAAATAAAGCGAATTTTAAACAACATGAACATATAGACACCTATCAGTTCTGCCCAAATCTACTTAAAAGAAATATGAACCTCTAGACCATTAAACCATTATGAATTTTCCTTTCTTTTTCTTTTTAGTGAAGCAAAATAGTTTTTATTGAATGAAACTTGCTTAGAAAGATGTAAGTGGAGAGAAAGAGGAAGTATGTGTCCTAAAGAAAACACAGGCTTCTCCAGAGTTGAAAAAAGCAAACAAAAAGAAAGAGACAAGCAAGCTAAAATGTTTTCTTTTTGTTTTGTTTTCTTTTTGTTTTTTTGACCACATCCAGTGACACTCAGGATTACTCCTGGCTATGTGCTTAGAAATCGCTCCTGACTTGAGGGACCATATGGGACATTCGGAATCAAACACAGGTCCATCCTAGATCAGCTGGGTGAAAGGCAAATTCCTTACCACGGTGCTATCGCTCCAGCCCCCTAAAATGTTTTCAAGAAAAAAATGGGCTTAGAGAGCAAACTCGTTTTGTGTTTTTATATTAAAAATTAAAAACATAAAATCATTAAAATAATAGGAATTTTTTGGCATGGAAAAATTGGACAATTGTAAAATCTCTGGATTTATATTATCTGGAAAGTTGCCTAGTCCAAGAAAGTACAAAAAGGAAAATAAGGAGCCAGAGTGGTAGCACAGCAATAGGGTGTTTGCCTTGCATGTTGCTGACCCAGGACGTACGTGGGTTCCATCCCTGACATCCCCTATTGTCCCATGAGCCAGGAGTGATTTCAAAGCGCATAGCCAGGTGTAAACTGAGTGCCACTGGGTGTGGCCCACCCCCCCAAAGATAAGGTATTAGAGAAATGAAATCTTCATTAAAGTAGATATTTCAGAGAGATGGTAGAAAAGGTAAGGTGCTTGTCTCGCATGGGACTGACCTTAATTTAATTCTGGCATTACATGTGGCCACTGAGAATAGCCAGAAGTGATTTCTAAGCGCTGTTGTTTATGTTCCCCCCAATAAATAAAATTAGACTTTGTTCAACTCCACAATGACTAATTTGGAGTCTTGAATAAATAACTTCCATTAAATATTTGTTCTTAAATTTTGTCAGTGGTGGGAAGTATAGGATAAGCTGAGGACAAACACAAGAGTGTATTGATTTCCCTCTCTAATTCTTCCATCTTAGTAGATAAATCGCAATTATTCAGTAACATTTTCACTTCTGCTTACTCTTTCTGAATCACAGGTTACATATACCAAGAAGCATTCCTGGGAGAGCGAAACATTCACTCCTATAGACTAGTCTCTGTTCTAAAACAGCATTCCTTTGTCAGGGTCTTGGCCTGCCTGAGGTTGCAGGACTTTTCCTGATTGTCTCTAGCTTCTTGGCCAAAGCAGGGTTTTTTGGTTGCTGTTCATCTTTCTAGTCCCTACTCCTTAAAGAGTTTCACAATTTTCTACTTTAGCCCTTCCCCTTAGTTGCCATTCCTGAAATGGTCTCTGTGATCTCTGATTTCTGGCTGTTCTCTTCTCTCTGACCTCTGACATAGTTTGACATAGTTTGACACCAGCAGTGCCTGCAAGCAGAGATGTCTGCATGCGATGACAGAGCTGAACAAAGAAAGGCTCTCTTTCTGCATTTGTACTTTCAGGTGTGAGAAAAGAAAGTCATTATATCTGTTTTTAAGACCACATTTTTTTTTTACATCAAGCTGTTTGCTATTTTGCTATATTCCAGCCTTTGTTCTTTTTTCCTCCTCCCCCACCCCCTTTTTTTTATTTAAACACCATAGTTACAATTGTTCATACTACAGATATTTTTAACAGATAAAGTTGTTCATGAGTGGTTTACAGTTATACAATGTATAACAACCTTCACCAGTGTGCATTTCCCACCACCAATATCAACATCTCATAGTTTTAAGTTTCTTTCCTTAATGCTCTTACTTATCTTGAATGCACAGTGTAATCTGGGCATTAAATATACAGAGAATATTGGGGCCCGGGAGATAGCATGGAGGTAAGGTGTTTGCCTTTCATGCAAAAGGTCATCGGTTCGAATCCCGGTGCCCCATATGGTCCCCCGTGCCTGCCAGGAGCAATTTCTGAGCATGGAGCCAGGAGTAACCCCTGAGCGCTGCTGGGTGTGATCCAAAAACCACACACACAAAAAAAATATATACAGAGAATATTTTGATAGTCACTTGGAGTAATTAAAATCCATGAAAAGATTACTGCAAAATAATTAAAAAAACATCTAGTGTTCATCAAGGATTGTGTCAGGTCATAAAATCTCTTACTATGTTAAGAGGTTCCCATTTAGAGTTAGTAGAATCAATAAAAGCTCAGTTGTGTGAACCTGCTAATCTCAGACCTATGAATAGCTGATTTCACTTTCTTTCTCCGTTTTCCTTTTTTTTTGGGGGGGGGCGGGTGATTCCCTCTGCTATTCAGGGCTTATTCCTAGCTCTTCAATCAGGAAGCAAAGAGGACAGCTCAGAGGACAATATGGGGTGTCATGATCATGGCCTTGAGCAAGGTCAAGTGTCCTACCTGCTATACTTTCACTCCAGTCCCTGACTTAGGTTTAGATGTCTTCTACAATTCCTATGAACAGTGATTTGTAGATTATTTTTTTGGTCACAAATATCTAAAGGCAAGAACTTTTAAAAATAAAAACAAGGCTACTACCTGTAATTAAAAAATATATTTATCTGTGTGTCTCTTGTGAATACAAGAGACATTAGTTAAGTTTTCTTTGTAATACATCCTAGTGAAATGAAGACAATTATTAGGCCAATCCTCAGCATACTTGTCTCAGATGAGATTCTCATCCTTCAGACTTTTCCCTGAATCATTGTTTTCAGGCTTAAATGCCTGAAACTTACATTGTGTTTCATGCTTCTGTTAAGTTTCAAAAACTGGAGTGCTAATCAGTCCTTATACTACTTATCAAGAGAGAGATTTTCTGACAAGATAAAGGAAACTACAAATTAAGGATTTTTATTTTATTTATTCTTTTGTAGTGGCAAGAACATCAATTCTTAACCACACTGAGCTCTCAAACCCTTGGCTTTGAGAATCCTCTGATTACAAATGTTTCATTTTTATTTATTTTTATATGAATTTTTATAAATAGCTAATGTAAGAAGGTTTTATTTTTTAATTTTTAAAATAAGATCTTCATTTAAGCACCATGAACACAAACATTTATAATTGGGGTTCAGTTATAAAATAGAACACACCCAGGGTCAGAGTGGTGGTGTAAGCGGTAAGACATCTGCCTTGCCTGTGCTAGCCTCAGACGGACCATGGTTTGATCCTCTGGCATCTCATATGGTCC
>PVKC010045152.1:0-11465 GCA_004027635.1 Crocidura indochinensis | reverse complement strand
CCTTCCTCCCTCCTTTCTTCCCTTCCTCCGTCCCTCACCCCTCCCTCCCTCCATTCCTTTTCTTTCTTTCCCACATCTAGTGGTGTTCAGGGGTTACTCCTGGCTCTGTACTCAGAAATTAGTCCTGGAAGATTCAGGGGACAATTTGGATGCCAGGTATTAAACCCAGTAGGCTGTGCACATGGCAAATACTCACTGTTCTGTTGCTCTGGCCCCTCCCCTCTCTCTTTCTTTCACTACTTTTCATTACTTTTTTCTTTCTTTTTCTTCTTACTTTTCTTTTTTTCTTTCTCTTGTTTTTAGGATATACCCAGCAGTACTCAAGGCTTATTTTTGGCTTAGTGCTCAGGAATTACTCCTGGTGATGTTTTGGTGGTGATATGGGGTGCCAGGGATCAAACCTGGGTAGCCTGTGTGCAAGACAAGTACTCGTATGCACTCTCTACCCTCTCGGGGCCTCTCTTACTTAGTGCATATCATGTACCACTTCATCACATAATCCTCATTTTATCTTAAATATGAGTACAAATTTTGTTTTGTTTTAGGGCTATCCTCAGAAGTGCTTAGGGCCTTATTTCTGGTGGAGTTTGGGGACCCATATGTGCTTTCACATAGATGTGTTAGTCAAATTTAAGACAAATGCCCCTACCTGCTATACTATCTTTCACCCCAATAAGAACACATTATAATTTTTCCATCACAGTTCTTTTGCTAAAAATAAAATGGCATAAAATATATGACAGTTGTTAAAGTGATATATGGTAAACAAAATAATATAAAATACAGGTTTTTCTTTTTTCTCCCCTTCCCCCTTTTTTTGGTTTTGGGATATACCCAGTGCCACTCAGGGGTTACTCCCAGCTACGTGGTCAGAAATCGCTCCTGGCTTGGGGGACCATATGAGACCCCGGGGGTTCAAACCACAGTCTGTCGTAGGGTAGCACGGGCAAGGCAGACGCCTTCCCCCTTGCACCATTGCTCCAGCCCAGGTTTTTTTCTTTTCATTTATTTTATTAATGTTTTTTTGGAGATGTGGGCATAGCTGGCAATGCTCAGGGGTTACTCCTGGCTCTGCACTCAGGAATCACTCCTGGTGGTGCTCATGGAACCACATGGAACGCCAGGGTTCAAACCTGAGTCAGCTGCATGCAATACAAGCACCCTACCTGCTGTCTTAGCCCATTTTTAATAAATTTTTAAAGCTCATCTGTGTTGAGTCATATATCAAAACTTTGTACTCTTGTGAATGAACATTATTTTCTTGTATGGATGAATATATTACATTTTGTTTATCCACTTAAGTTTTGTGAGACCTTTTATTTCTACTTTTGAACTTTGAAGTCTTTTGTCATTACCTATTAGTGAAAAGGTTTATGTTGTTGTTTGATCAGTTCTTTTTCTTGTATATTTAGGAATTAAATTTCTGGGTGACATGATAAACTTGTGCTTCTTTTCTAACTAGCCACAGTTTCCATTACTCTCCTTGCAGTATGTACATTTGTAAGTGCAGTATGCTCATTTGTTTCCACCATATCCTCATACTTATTATTTTCTCTCTTTTTTTTATAATTGTTCTTTTTGGCATGTAGAGGTTACCTCACTGTGTTTTTGATTTATATATCTCCATTGATGAACATTTTTATATGCACAGAGATTATTTGCATGTCTAATTTGGAAAAATATCATTCCAAATCCTATGTTTATTTTAAATGAGATTTAATTGTAAGACTTCTATAAAATATTCTTGATATGGCACCATAGTATTATTTGGAGATATTTTCTTCCATTCTTTGGGTTATCTATTTACATTTTTGTTTTGGGGCCATACTGGTGGCACTCAGGGGTATACCTGGCTCTGTGCTCAGGATTTATGCCTGGAAGACTTGGAGAGCCATATGTGATGCTGGATGTGTGTGTGTGTCAAACCTAGGGTAGCCACTTGTAAGGCAAATGCACTATTCGTTGTTCTATCGCTCTTGCCCCAATATGTGTGAAAGTTTTAAATTTAATTAATTAACTTATTTATTTTTGGTTTGGGGACTTTACCCAGAAGTTTTCAGGGCTTACTCTTGGCAAGGTTTGAGGAATCACATGGAGAAGTGGGGGATTGATTTTTTTGTTGACTACATGCAAGGCACGTGCCTTTCACTGTATTATTTCTGTGGCTCCAAAAGTTTTTAATTTTATAGAAATATACTTATTAGTGCTTTTGTTGTAATTGGATTCAATTAAGATTTTAATATTATAACTTGTTTGGGATATGGTAGTTATAAAATCTAGCATTTGGATGGAGCTTTATATTTTATTTTTCTAGTTTTTGAGTTATTATGCTATTGATCAGGGCTTACTTCTGGTTCTGTGCTCAGGGATCATTCTTGTATGGGTTTGTTGAGGACCATATGTGGTACTGAGATTAAACCTGGTTTGACCGCATTCAAAGACAAGCACCTGTACTTTATCATTAGCCTGTAGGGTTAATATTTTTCTGGTATGTATGATAATAAAAAACATTTATTCAGTGATTTTTAAGTTCCAGGCTGTCCTAAGTGCTTTACATTTTATTTTAGTTCAGTAAAGTTTTTCCATTTACAGTTGAGGAACTGAATGGAAGACAGAATTTTTAGCCAGCTTTACCATTGTCATGTAGTTAGCAAGTGGTTGGCAAAATTGCTGTGATATGCTACTTGTAGGTAATGCCCTTAACAGCATGTAAAGGCTTTATATTTATAGAACCATTTCCATGTGTTTTTACTACTTTTATAATATAGTTTGAATACTATTTTACATTTCAAATTACTTTTGAAGTATCCAATATAAAATCATGTGTGAGTACATACATATGTTCCTATATATCTATATTTTGTTATGTGATATATAAATGCATATGTAACAAATATTAGGTAGAAATTCATTTATATATTGTGAGATGTCTGGAAGAATGTACTTCAAGATGATAGCAAAGTAGTTGTCTATGGGTTATGTGTTATTTAACAACATGATTTTCTCTATAATTGCGTGTAATTGTGTAACTGAATTATTGAACTCAGCTATATTCACGATGAAGACCAAACCAAAAGTTCCGCTTAACTACTGAATTTACAGAACATTAATCTTTTTAATTGTGTTGTCTTAATTCATATCTTGTTTGAATTCTTTTTATGAAAAAGCTCGATATCAACTTTTCACAGAATTTCGCAGTTATAGGAACAATTTTTACTGACTTGAATGTCCATTTGTTGCCAGGGACTCACTCCTAGCAGGACTCTGTGGGCCACAGTGATGAGGATTAAACTTGTGGCTTTATCCTCTTGTACTTTCTCTGTTGTGTTATCCTGCATTTTAGATTTTTTCGTTCCTTTCTAATATGAGGTCTCTGACACTGTTGAATCTCTGTCCACAAAGTTGCTGGTATAAATGAGTCAGCAAATTATGACTCACAGCTCTGTCTTTCTTAGTATGTCTTATGAACTTAGTATGTCTTATGTTTTTCACTGCCGTGTGTTATAATCTCTCAATGATAATACTTGCTCAGAATTCCAAATCAGCATAATTTTATTTTATGCAGAGAGAAGATTTCATTCTTCTTATTTGTAGACCCATATTTCCAAAATGATATTCAGTAAAATTTTTTGTCAATTATTTTCTCTAATTATAATAATTTCATAGTAACTTGATTTTTTTGCCTTATTTTTGAAACTGTGCTTAAAAATGGTTAGAGTAGGGGCTTGGTAGGGTGCCTTGTATAAAGCTGTCCAAGTTTAGAACCCTGCATCCTATAAGATTCCTGAGCATAGATCCAGGAATAACACTTGAGCACTGCCAGTTTTGTCCCAAATGAATAAATAATTTATTTTAAAAACTATGTTAGAGAATACTGAATTTTGCTTGGTTTTTCATTCAGATATAAATATCAATAAGTATGGCTGGAGTGATAGCACAGAGGTAGGGTGTTTGTTTTGTACACGACTGACCTGAGATGGACCCATGTTCTGTCTCTGGCATCCTATGTGGTCCCCCTGGGTGCCAGGAACGATTTCTGAGTGCAGATTACTCCTGTAATCCCTGAATGCAACAAGGTGTGGCCTCCAAACAAACAAAATATCAATAGGGACATATTTTTCTCAAAGTGTCATTATTAGATGATACATTAGATGATACATTAGATCAGTGCTTCTCAAATAGTGGGGCCTGCCCCCTGGCTCCGTAAAGGGGGGCATGTTTGACCTCAGCAAACACTGTCATAACAAGCTAAGCCCTGTGTTTATGTCTCTGTATGTCTCTGGAGCTGAGAGTTGCTGTGTCCTGCTTCAAACACCGCTTTGAAAAGCTATGCATTGTAAAATGTGCTCATTGTAGCCATTAATCCAGACATCACCTCTGATCAAAAAATCAGCTCAAACTATTTTATATATTTTTGTTTTGCAGGTTAAAGTTTTTTTTTAAATAAAGATACTATTTACAGTCGTGGGGGGGCACAAAATGTTTTCTTCTTCCTAGGGGGGCATGACAGAAAATAATTGAGAAGCACTGCATTAGATGATACTACAGCTAATGTAATGTCATTCATTTGGTGGGTAACTTCTTTAATATTAAATATATGGAAAGGAGGGACCGGCGGTGGCGCTGGAGGTAAGGTGCCTGCGCTAACCTAGGACGAACCTCGGTTCGATCCCCCTATTCCCCATATGGCCCCCCGTGCCTGCCAGGAGCGACTTCTGAGTGAATAGCCAGGAGTAACCCCTGAGCATCACTGGGTGTGGCCCAAAAACCAAAAATAAATAAATAAATATATGGAAAGGAATTGCTTCAAGAAATATTTTTCTTTCAGAACATAACCACACTTGTCCATTCACATATTTTCTGTGTTTGGCACTTGGAGGCAGAGTAGAACAGTTGACAGTAGAGATGTAGGGCAACCAGCTTTGTCAAACAGTGCAGTTACCCAAGTTTTCTGTTTTTGCCATTTGACTGGTTTAAGATTTTTTTTTGCTCTTTTGCCTACAACCTCTTCTGGTTTTTATGTCTATAACATTTGAAAGAAATAACCTAGTTTTCCTGCAGTTACCTTAAACCTATCTGTAAAGCGATTCCTCTTTTTTTTTTTTTATTACCAGAACCATTGCACCAAAATGTTGATTTCTATTTTACATTTTTCTCCTCCTTGACCCCTACAGCTATGAAGGTGCAGTTTCACTGGTTTCAAATATTTGAGTGTGGGAGGTGCCAAAACTGAGGGGAAGGGTTTCTAATTTCTTAATGTAGAATTCAAGTTAGCATTTCTTTCTAAGAGGAATTGTCTATAAATGAACTGAACTGTCCTCTATTGGAGAGTGAGTGAAAAGACTCAATTGAGAAAAAAGTGGGGCAGGGAACAATTAGGAAAAATTGACCCAAAAAAGAACTGACCATGCAGTCTAATTCTAGAGGTACTTCTCTCATGGTGGAAGTCATGTTGGTGATAATGGCAAGGAGGAACAAGAACCTGAAATTTGCAGGTCTCAGTGCGAGCCTGAAACTAGAGCTGACAAATGAGCAAGATGATAAAGCAAACATCTGAAATAACAGCAGTATCTGCTGAAAAAGCTCCCACAAAGGCAGATTTTGATTCCTTTGAAAGTACCCCTCAAGCTAGTGAGTTGGTGGTAATTGACAAGTTGGTAAATTCAAAATTTTGAATAAAAGTAAGACTATCCATTAGTTACTCACTTAAGACAATGACCTTGAAGGACAGAGACAAATGGATGGGAAGCAAGAAATGATCTGAAAATAACATTACAGTATTACAGAATAGGGGGCGTTGGCTCATCTGTATATATTTAGCCTATTAAATTCAACAGTACTCTTGGAACCTCAAATTCCAATAATTAAGTTTTAAAATAGATCTGTCAATGAGTCAAGCATGAGGAGCCAGAGTGACAACACTGTGGGTTTGATCCTTCTCTTGCACACGACCAACCCATATTTGGATCTTGACTCCACATATTGTACGTTAGTCCTCCAAAATGACCCCTGAGCACAGCGCCAGGAAAAAGCCTTGAGAATATCTTGTATGCCCCCTCCCAATAAAGAAAATCAGATGAGTTGTGAGTAAGAAGGGAACCTGGCTTCTCTGATAGAAGGATGGGGTTGCAAGATGGTAGTATTCTAGAGAAGGGAATACTCTGCCTGAAATTTCATTTTAAACAGCTGTGTAAATCATAGCATCTACAATGATAACACTTAATAAAAAGACTTAAAAATTCTGGCTATACTTAAAAAAAACAAGGAAAAATTTACCTTGTCATTATAGATCATAAATATCTCTTGTTTTGCACCAGGAAGATGGTTCAAAGGGTTGGAATGAATGCTTTGTGTTTGAGGACTTGAGTTTGATTCCATGTACTTCTTGAGCATTGAGCACAGTTGGGGCTGAGCAGCACCAGTTACATGACTGGGTTGAATATCTCCTGAAATGGTCCTCCAAGAACTTTTGGAAGGACTTCCAAAACAAAAACAAAATTAAAGCTTTGTTTTGACTTTGTTGATTCTTCTATTTTCGATGTACACTTAGGTATATCTAAATGGATTATCTGTAACTAATTTCCTCATTTTCTGAGTATATCCTAAAAACTTGATTTCTCTTCTGATAATTATTTTGCCTGATGGGTGATAGATTGTAATATCAATAATTATTAATGATAATACTTTCTCTAATTTTGTCATATATTTTATATTTCTTCTTATGCAGTTACAACTCTGTCTTGTACTTGAGACTTGTTTCTTAACTTTTATATATTCTGTTTGCCCTTTCTTTTTCTTAGACTAGAATTCAAGTTTATTTTTTATTTACCCAATTGTTTCCAGTGGAACAATAAGGGACCAAATGCACTGCTCTGCATCTTAGCAAATTCCTAATGAGGAGTTTTATTTAATAGTCACTGTGAAACTCAACTGTAGAGTAAAAATGCTTACGTCTAGTTTGATCTCAGTTAATTCTAATATGTAACAACCAGCTCTTCTGTACTTAAAGTAATATGTGATGCTCACAGATAATTTAAATTAATTTCAGCCATTTTAAATGTTTTTCAATATGTCATTTTCAGGTACAAGACATCTGCTTTAGCCATGACTGTCGTTGGGTTGTGGTCAGCACACTCCGTGGCACATCTCATGTTTTCCCCATCAACCCTTATGGTGGCCAGCCTTGTGTCCGAACACATATGTCACCCCGAGTTGTGAATCGGATGAGCCGTTTCCAGAAAAGTGCTGGTCTAGAGGAGATAGAACAAGAGCTGACATCGAAGCAAGGAGGCCGCTGTAGCCCTGTACCTGGTTTATCAAGCAGTCCTTCTGGCTCACCTCTACATGGTAAACATAATTTTATCTCCCTACTATTTCCCTTCAGTCTTCCTTCCTTCCTTCCATCCTTAATTTTTTAGATTTGGATTAATCCTATTTTCTAAATCTGTTCATATGAAAACAGGACTTTAGGCAAATTTGAGTTTTTTTCTTTTTTTTCTGCTTGTCTGTTAACTTTATTTTGGGGGGAGGTCACACCCGACTGTGTTTATGGCTTACTTCTAACTGCTCAGTGATCATTCTTGGCAGGTTTGGGGGATCATATGAGTTGCTGGGGATTGAACCCCAATTGACTGCATGTGAGGCAAGCACCCTGTTTGCTTTACTATCTCTTAGACAACTTGAGGGTTTTTATAATTTGTTAAATATTTTAATAACCTGAAGTAAGTATAATTATACTGATGTTTATCTTATCTAATTTTGGAGGTGGGGAGTGATTGTGGCAGACTTGGTATATGACATCTTGGTATGTTTGTGGGAACACGTGATACTGGGAATTTGATTTGGGGTCAGCCATCTGCATGGCAAACACCTCACCTTTTCTGGTATTATTTCTTTGGTCCTGGTTTGCTACTTTTAATCCTCCCCTGATGGTTATTTGCTGTATTTTGGAAACATGAAGGTCTTATCTCTATACATTTAGACAATGAGTTCAATGACTGTACTTTGTTGATGACTTCTAGAAAACTGTTCCAGATTAAACTGGTTTAGTCCCTGGCACTAAATTGTTTATCAAGATCATTGGATCTAGATCTGGTGACTTTCAGCTCTTCTAAGCAGACCTCTTTGTCCCCAAAGCAAATCAAACAAGAAACGATCTTTAGTCACTATGTGTTGTTCTTAGTTTTTTATAAATTAATTTTAATATTTTTTTTGGCCACACCTGGCAGCGCTCACAGAAATTCCGTGAGCTGCCTCTGCACACAGAAATCACTCTTGGCAGGCTCAGGGGACCATATGTGATGCCAGGGATTGAACCTCGGTCTATCCCAGGTCAGCAACATGCAAAGGAAACGCCTTACCACTGTGCTATTTCTCCAGCCTCTGTTCTTTAAAAATATTTATTGTTGGAAAGGAATTACCAACTATTTATATATTACTAAATGCATTTGTGTTTTGTTTTAAAAGATATTTTTGAATTTTGACTAGTATTTTCAGAAAAAGCAAACAAAAAGTGCATTGCTTAATAATTCTTACGGCAAATAGTTATGGAATCATCACCTAATCAATACATTAAATATTACCTACTGGTATGTGTTTCTTTCATGGTCTTTCTTCACAAAACTAAATTATGGTAATCACTTCCTTTAAAAAGTATTGCTTTATTCCTAAGGACATATTCTTATGCATCGTTCACCTTCATGAAAATAATGAGTTTATATCTTTATATAAATTCCATAAACTGTATATGTTTAGTTTACTATGTTCATAGTATAGCCTTTTATTTATCCTTTTCACTCTTGTGGAAGTATATATTTGGCTTATATCCCTTAGGGATTATAATGGATAATGAAGCAGTGTGGGAGAAGCCACCACAACCAGCTAGCAGAGAGAAGGGGGTCAAATATTTCTCAAGGTCACAACTGGATCCTCCACATGTCAGGCACATTTTCAGATCTTTTGAACTATATCCTTGTACCCATTTTTTGAATGGGTACAATCCTTGTACCCATTTTTTGAATGGGTACAATCCTCGTACCCATTTTTTGAAATGCTGGATCACAGTGTATGCGGAGAACTTCTCTTTTGGTAGACAATATCACATGGGGTTACTAGTTTTGCTTTTTTATTCCCAGCAGAATGATAGAAAAGATTTTTTGACATTAGAATTAAATCTTTTAGATTTGATTAATGATTAATTTAATTAATTAAATTAAATTAATTTAATTAACCATTGATTTAATGATCTTTTAGATCATTCAGATTCTCCTAGAGAGAGACTTTATAGTTTTCAGAATAGGAAATATTTCATAGATATATTTTGATTGCTAGAAAAATTTTTTTTTATAAATTAGTCTGAAATTCAAATGAGATAAAATGAAGATTTGAAAAGGAGTCATTTAGTAGCACCTGGTATTTTCACCTAGCTTTATGTAGATGCTCTTTATTTTTAGTTTCTAAATTCTAGAAGAAAATGGCTTATACTTTAAGCCAGCAGTTCTCACACTTTGTTTTTTGTTTGCTTTGTGCTCAGGGATTATTTGTTGGTTTGTACTCAGGAATCACTCCTTTTGCTTGGGAGGGGGCATATGGGATATCGAAGATTGAACTTACCTGATGTATTTCCCCAATTCCCCCTCCCCGACTTTTTTGACATACCACCCCCTTTTCAAAAAATATAAATACTTAACACCCTACTGGAAATTTACCTTTTAAAAAATCAAACAAAAAATCAGAAATGTTCACCTCCCACACATGATTTTCCCTCATTGATTACTGCCCACCTAGATCATTGGATCCCCCATGAGTGATGTTGTACTGTTTGGGAACCTCTTCTTTAAGGAGTTACTTTTCATTGTTTTCCCCAACTTCCTAGCAGCCATTATGCTTTTTATCTTTCAGAACTTATGTCTTGTGAATATTTCATATAATTGTGATTATAGATTATATAAACTTTTGTATGTTTTTGAAGTGTCATTACTTTCATTCATTTTTACACTAGAATAATTTTTCATTCATTTTTATACTAGAATAATTTCCCATTGTATGTATATATTAAAAAGTTTATGGTCTTATTCTTTCCATTGGTGGAGTTCAGTTCTCCATTGTTTCTGTCTTTTCCTATTGTTGTGAACACATGTGTACAAGTATTTGAGCACCTTTTTAAAATTTCTTTTTCTATAACTATCTCTATTTTAGTTTCTGCTTGAGTATATATATTTTGGTAGTATTTGTTCTAGATAAATATTTTCTCTAGGAAATTTTAAGATCATCTGAAAAAAGTATAAAGGTAGATGGCATTTGGAATTTAGGTGAGTATTCTGTAACTCAGAGCCATTTTTTCTTTAGATCAGATTATACTTTCATCCCATTATTATTATTACTTTTTAAATTATTATTTTTTTATCCCTAGTGGTGCTTAGGAGACCAGGTCTTTCACATGCAAAGTTTTTGTTCTCTATACAATTACATTATTTTTTCTCTGACCCTTATGCTATTTTTTCATAATGATAGTTGTTTTATATATTTAACTTCCAAGTGGCTCATAATACTCAAGGTTGAATATATATATATATATTTATATACATATGTATATTTTGTATTTTGGGCCACACCTGGTGATGCTTAGGAGTTACTCCTGGCTATGCGCTCAGAAATCGCTCCTGACTTGGGGAACCATATGGGACGCTGGGGGATCGAACCACGGTCTGTCCTAGGCTAGCACTTGAAAGGCAGACACCTTACCTCTAGCACCACTGCTTCGGCTCCAAGGCTGAATATATTTTAGGGTTAGTTCTAGCTGTAGCCATTTTTGGAAGCTCACAGAATTATAAAAAGAAATTTTTATAAAGTGATGAGATGCTGATATTTTAAGCCATTTTGAGGATGTTTATTATAAATTTATTATAACTTATTTAGTTATATATAATATATAATTATATATGATTTATTTATATAAATTTATTATAAATTATTTATATTTTTGTTTCAGTATTTTATTTTTATTATATAAGTCGGTGCTATATTGTTTGAGGACTCTTCTTTGTTTTTAATATTTTTGTAGCATAAAAATATTTTGCCAAATACTCTGGAAAGATTCAGTATGCAGCTGAGGTGACTACACATCTGTATACCATGAAAGTATTAATAGAAAAATTAGAAAAGGGCCTGGAGATATTGTACAGAGATTAAGGTGCTTCTCTTGCAAGTGGATAATTGACTTAGTTGGATTGACTATACAGTTCAATCCTGTATACCGCATAAGGTCCTCTTGAGTACTACCAGGAGTGACCTCTAAACAGAGAACCAAGAATATATTCTGTTGGATGTGACCCATACAATCTCCCCCTGCATGCCCTCCCCCCACAAAAAGAAAAGAAAAATAGAGGTTTTTTTTTTTTTTTTGTGGGGTCACACCCAGCAGTGCTCAGGGGTTACTCCTGGCTCTGTGCTCAGAAATTGCTCCT
>PVKC010045151.1:0-11452 GCA_004027635.1 Crocidura indochinensis | reverse complement strand
TCACACCACAGAGATTGGCCCACATCACAAAGAATGAGAATAATCAGTGCTGGCGGGGATGTGGAGAGAAAGGAACTCTTATCCACTGCTGGTGGGAATGCTGTCTAGTCCAACCTCTATGGAAAGCAATATGGAGATTCCTCCAAAATCTGGAAATTGAGCTCCCATTCGACCCAGCTATTCCACTCCTAGGGATATATCCTAAGAACACAAGAATACAATACAAAAACCCCTTCCTCGCACCTATATTTATTGCAGCATTATTCACAATAGCCAGGCTCTGGAAACAATCAAGATGCCCTTCAATAGACAAATGGCTAAAGAAACTGTGGTACATATACACAATGGAATATTATGCAGCTCTCAGGAGAGATGAAGTCATGAAATTTTCATATACATGGATGTACATGGAATCTACCATGCTGAGTGAAATAAGTCAGAGGGAGAGAGAGAGTGAGAGAGAGAGAGAGAGAGAGAGAGACGTAGAATTGTCTCACTCATCTATGGGTTCTGAGAAAAATGAAAGTCATTTTTGCACCAATCCTCAGAGATAATGGGAGGAGGGCTGGAACTTCCAGCTCACTTCATGAAGCTCACCACAACGAGTGGTGAGTGCAGTTATAGAAATTCCTACACAGAGAACTATCCTAATCATATTCATGAATGAGGGAACTGGAAAGCCTGTATGGAGTACAGGTGGGCGTGGGTTGGGAGGGAGGGAGATTTGGGACATTGGTGGTGGGAAAGTTGCAGTGGTGAAGGGGGTGTTTAAAAAAAAAGTTATAAAAAAAGCATATAACAAAATCAAAAAAGAAAAGAAAAAATAAGGCCTCCCAATTCTTACCAAAGGCTGTGTTCTTCACACTGACTGTATAGAAAGATTAGGTACAGTAAATGCACCCCATATACACCTCAATCCAGACCCTTGCCTGGTCTGTATTGGGAATTTGGGGACAAAAAAAAAAAAGAAACTGAAAGAGTCTCTGTTTCATCAATTTTCTGGAAGATTCTGAAAAGGATTGGCAACAGGACCTTTTTAAAGGTTTGAAAAATTCACTAGCAAATTCATCTGGCCTGAAATTTTTTTTTTAATGAAGGCTTTTGATTACCATTTAAATTTCCTCAATCATGATAGGTCTGTTCATGTATTCTACATCATCTTAATTCAATCTAAGGAGGTTAGAGGAATTCAAGAATTTATCCAAAACTCTAGGTTCTCTTGTTTTCTGTTATAAAGATTTTTCAAAGAAACCTGTTTATCTTTTATTTTAGTAGTATCTGTTGTGACAACCTCTATAACTTATGATTTGGTTTATTAGGGTTCTCTCTTTCTTTATAAGTTTTGCTAATGATTTACCAATCTTGTTAGTTTTTTCCAAAAAAACAACTGCTTTCATTGGACCTTTGAAGTGTTTTATGGAGTGTCCATTTTATTAATTTCAACTCTCAGTTTTATTATTTTCTTCTGTTTGCCTGCTTTTGGCTCATTTTGTTAGTCATTTTCAAAATTTTTAAACTGTGCCATTAACTTGTTTATGTAGGCTCTTTATTCCTTCCTGATGAATGCTTGGAAAAGATGTAAATTTTCTTTTTAATGCTACTTTTGCTATGTCCCACAAATTCTGAAAATTTGTGTCTTCAATCTGATTTGTTTCCAGGAATCTTTTGATTTCCTCACCAAACCGCTGATTGTTTAGTAGTGTGTAGTAGTAAGGTGTTTAATTTCTAGGTATTATACTTATTTCTCTGTTTCTGTTTGCATTTCACTTCTATTTTCAGTGCATTATGGTTTGAGAAGACAATTAATACAAATTCTATTAGCTTGATTTTATGGAAGCATGTTTTTTGGCCCAGCATGTGGTCTATCTTGAAGAATGTTCCATGTGCATTGCAGAAGAATGTGTATTTGACTTTTGGGGGATGAAAGCCCTATATTTATCTATTTAGCCCCTCTGTTCCATTTCTTCCTGCAAAGACAGTATATCTTTGTTAAGTTTTAGCCTGCTGATCTATCAAGAGGTGATAGAGAGATATTGAAGTCTGAAACTACTACTGTATTGCTATTGATATCTTTCTTCAAATATATTAGCAATTGTTTTAATTATTTTGCTGACTCCTTATTGGGTGCATTTGTATTTAGAAGTGTGATTGCGTGTGTGTGTGTGTGTGTGTGTGTGTGTTTATATCCACTGATTATCCTCTCTCTTTCTCTCTTTTTTTTGTTTTTGTTTTTGGGCCACACCCAAAATGCGCAGGGGTTACTCCTGCCTATGTGCTCTGAAATCCCGCCTGGCTTGGGGGACTATATGGGATGCTGGAGGATCGAACCACTGTCAATCCCAGGTCAGCTGCTTACAAGGCAAATACCCTACCGCTGTGCCACCACTCCGGCCCCTTCCTCTCTGTCTCTTAAAACCTTTGAAACCTGAAGTCTTTGTTGTCTAATATTAGTACAGTCACTCCACCCCTTTTAAGGGAAGTGTGTGCCTAATTACTGCAGCTAGAACCTCCAGTAATATATTGGATAATAACAGACTAAATAGTGCCTGATTTCAGAAGGAAAAATTTCAGGGTTTTGCCACTGGATATCTACTGGTTGCGTGTTTATTGTAAATGCTGCTACTGTCTTGAATTTTTCTTCTAACCCTATTTTTTGAAGTTGTGTAAAACAGAAAAAGCAATGTGTTTCACAGCTCTGCATGCCTACACTAAGAAAGATTGAAAAAGCTCAAATTATCAACCTAAATATTCATCAAAGAACCAATCAAATGAACATAAGTGAGACTCGTTGAATGAAGAAACTAAAAAAAAGTAGGACAGAAATTAATAGTATGAGAACCAAGAAAATATTACAAATGCTTTATGAAATCAGAAGATGGATCTTTGAAACAATAAAATAGTCGTACCCATACCAAGACTAATGAGTAAAAAGAAAAGCAAAGAAAAAATTGTATCAGAAAAAATGGTTAAATTACAACAAATACCTTAAAAATACAAAAGATTATGAGATATTATAAACAACTCTAGGGGGGCAGAGCGATGGTGCAGCGGTAGAGTGTTTGCCTGGCAAACTAATGACTCAGGATAAACCACAGTTTAATCCCCTGCCGTCCCATATGACTCTCCAAGCCAGGAGTGATTTCTGAGGGCATACCCAGGAGTAACTTCTAAGCATCATTGGGTGTGGCCCAAAATTTAAAAACAAATAATAAATAAACAAAACAAAAAAACAAAAAAACCTCCATGCAGTCAAACTGGAGTATCCTGAAATGCATGAATTCCTAGAAGCACATACCTACCAAAATTGAATGAGGACAAAGTATAAACCTAAAGTACAACAATTGGGGGCTGGAGAGATAGCATGAAAATAAGGCATATGCCTTTCATGCAGAAGGACGGTGGTTCGAATCCCAGCATCCCATATGGTCCCCTGTGTCTGCCATGGGCAATTTCTGAGTTTAGAGCCAGGAGTGACCCCTGAGTGCTGCCGGGTGTGACCCAAAAAATAAATAAATAAATAAATAAAGTGCAATAATTGCAGGTAAGGAAATTGAAACAATGATTTATAATAGTCCCAAGGATAAAGTCATGACTATAATATTAAACTGATGTTTTCTATAAATTTTTAAATGCCTCACTACTTATACTTCCTTATTGCTTCTAAAATATCAGAGGAACCTGAGAGATAGAAGTGTGGGAACATGTGCTTACCTTGCACATGATTGAAATGGATTTAATTCTCAACATCCCATATGCTTTCCCCTATTGCCAAAAGTGCATAATGAGGAGAAATCCCTGGGCTTACCTCTGTGTGATCCCAAAATAATAAAAATTATGTATTTATTAATAAATGAATATAAAAGAAATACTTCCCAATAGATACTCTAAATCCAACATTAAACTAAAACTCAAAGCATATAGAGATGCTATCGACAGGAAATCTTTAAATTTGTCTGATAGATTAGTGCCAAAATCTTCAACAAAATCTAGAAAAGTATTATATCATACCAGAAATATATAGATAGTTCATCATTTGCAAATCGATAAATATTTTATACCATATAAAACAGGAAACAATATATAACATATACATAACTGTATATACCAGCAAATTATATATATACCTATCTCTCAACTGATGCAGAGAAAGTCTTGGACAAAAAAAATTGAACACCCCTATTTGTAAGATTTTTATTTGTTTTATTTGTGTTCTTTTTGTTTGTTTTGAGCCACATTCTGTGACCCTCAGGAGTTACTCATGGCTATGAACTCAGACATCACACCTGACTTGGGGGACCATATGGAACGCTGGGGGATACATCCTAGGTTAGC
This sequence comes from Crocidura indochinensis, assembly GCA_004027635.1. Taxonomy (NCBI): domain Eukaryota; kingdom Metazoa; phylum Chordata; class Mammalia; order Eulipotyphla; family Soricidae; genus Crocidura; species Crocidura indochinensis. The sequence continues at coordinate 7,120 of PVKC010045151.1, read as the reverse complement.
GTATGCAAGGCAGATGCCCTACTGCTTGAGCCACTGCTCTGGTCCCTATTTATTTGATATTTAAAATGTTCTCCAAAGTTATATGGAATTCAAAGTTTTCTCTTTCAGAGGAAGAGAAAAATAAATTTTTATCAAAGAAGAACAGTACGAATGAAATGTATAACTTAAATTTTTTTTTAAAGCAGTTAAATATAGCCATTTTCGGGGCAGAGAGATAGCAAGGAGGGAGGGATTTTGCCTTGCATGCGGAAGGATGGTGGTTCAAATCCCGGCATCCCATATGGTTCCCTGAACCTGCCAGGAGTTATAACCCTTGAGCGCTGCCGGGTGTACAGCCATTTCCAATATAGAATAGTTATGGAATATTGTATTCACAAACTTGTGTGTGTGTGTTTCTTTTCTTCTTAGGCCATACTGAATGATGCTGGGGAGATACAGCTGGCTTTGTGGTCAGGAGAGTTTCCTGGTGCTATTCTGAGTAACGTATAAAGCGAGAGGCAACGATTAAGCTGTAGTTAGTTGCATGCAAAATAAGCACCTTATTTTCTGTAATATCTCTGGCCCCTTTCTTTTCGTATACCTATATAAAATAATGTAAGATCGCAAAAATGCTTTTTACCTTAAAACCATATCTAGTATGATTCCTTCTGATATAGAATCTTTTGTTTGCTGCTTTTCTTTGACAACCTATTACCACTTGTTTGTAAAAAATCATAGTAAAAGATGATACTTTAGAACCCTTAGTGATTTGCAAATATTTGCAAGTGATTTGCAGAAGAGGATGTCAGATTCTAAGTTGAGTCTTCTTGTTTTCCCCCAGAAAAGAAATTATAAATGTATAAATTAATTATATTCATTATTTATATTTATTTAGTTAATTTAATTATATTAATTATATAATTATATTATAATTATAAGTTAATTTATCTAAATTACATATTTCATGATAAATTTAAATTAATTTATCTAAATTACATATTTTTTTTTTTGGTTTTTGGGCCACACCCAGTGACGCTCAGGGGTTACTCCTGGCTATGAGCTCAGAAGTCGCCCCTGGCCTGGGGGACTGTATGGGAACCAGGGGATCGAACCGTGGTCCGTCCAAGGCTAGCGCAGGCACCTTACCTGCAGCGCCACCACCCGGCCCCCTAAATTACATATTTCTTTTTTTTAATATGCTTTATTTAAACACCTTGATTACATACATGATTGTGTTTGGGTTTCAGTCATGTAAAGAACACCACCGATCGCCAGTGCAACATTCCCATCACCATTGTCCCATGATAAATTTAAATTGCCAATTGTTTCATCTCTAGTTGGCAGTTTATGGGATAATAAGCAAGTATTCTTGACAACTAATATTGAGGATGTTCCTCAATCCTGAGAACCTCTGATGCTTCCTAGAACTTGTTGAAAAGATAAAGCAGAATAGGCTGAGTATTTTCCTCTGATGTCCCCTGAGTTTGGACTTAGAGAAACTATGATCTTCTTACTTAATTTTGAGGATTTTTCTCCATCATGTCATGAGTACCTCTAGAGAAATGCCATCATTAATTGACTTGAAAGAAGCTAGTTAAATAACACCATTATATATTTATGTGGTTATGTGGGCAAGTAAAGTTCAATAGAGGTCTTCTCAAACCATGAAATTATAATGATGGTTTTCTTTTACTGCTCCATTTATTATTTATTAAATACCTTTGTGAACAACATGACCATCAATATTTAATGAGATTAAATGAGAACACTTTATAAGGGTTTAACCCAGAGTGATAATATCACATTAAAATTTGTGTTTCGGGGCCCGGGAGATAGCATGGAGGTAAGGCATTTGCCTTTCATGCGAAAGGTCATCGGTTCGAATCCCGGTGCCCCATATGGTCCCCCGTGCCTGCCAGGAGCAATTTCTGAGCATGGAGCCAGGAGTTAACCCCTGAGCACTGCCGGGTGTGACCCAAAAACAAAAACAAAAAAATTTGTGTTTCATATTATAAAGAATATACCCATGAAATATCTTATAAGTCACTATCATGTTTTAAGATAACATTGAAATACAAGTTTAATGCAATATTTATCTTTATATTCACTGAAAAGGCATCCAATTGAATTTAAAATGTTCAAATTTTCTAAAGTCATAATGAAAAAGCACTCTTGGAGAGAAATAGTAAATGACCACACTTGATATCACTTCTCAATTCAACTATATCATAAAATATGTACATTGGGTTTATTTAATGTATATTTTTTCCCACCAAATAACATTTTTGTTAGGGAAACAACACTCTTACCAAATGCTAGAAAAATGTTATAGTGATGGATCTTAAGTGTGAAATTAAGAAAGCATAATGTTTTCCTCAATATATACACTCTACCTTGTATAAACCACTGGTAGGATTAATCAAAGTTGGAGAATTAAACAGAGAAATTACAGGGATTGATATTTCCCTTGTTTTCTCTGAGTTTTCCCCCCACAATTAAATGCAAGATTTTCGTGTGCAAAAGGAGATTCTTATAAAGTTAGTTTAGGCACTAATTTTCACCAAGTCTTTTGGGTTCTCTTATTGCCAACCTGGCTTCTCCCAGACTTGTACACTTTCTTGTCAGAGACATAGCCTCCATCATCTATCTATTCACCTGCTTCTTGATGGAAAGGGGGAATACTGAATTTTATCTTTACTGTATAATAAAGATTGATATATACATTGAAGTCAACTGGAGGACAGAAGTTTTGATGGGCTCCGTTTCTCTGTGGCTTAGAAATTTAACAAACAAATGACTAATCAAAATCAACAAGTTTGACTTGACCTATAATATTGGTGCGGGGTTGCAAAGGAGTGAAAGTAAGAGGAAGTAAAACAAATTTCTATTGATGAAAACTTAGGGTCAAAGCACAGGTGAGTCCTATTAAGTTTTACCAAGGTAATAAGCGTCTATTGATGGCACTTCAAGTCCAGCTCACCCTCAGATACCCATAGAAAGAAAATCTCTACCTCTGGAGCTATTCCTCTATCCCTATGAATATCGCTAGCAACTCCTCCCAGGTACTTCTGTTGCTATGGTTGCTCCTGAGCTCAGACAAGATCCTAAAAATAAATTCAAAGTGAAACTTTTGAGCTTCGTGGAAAAAAGGGAGTTCTCTGTTCTTTGTATTTGCATCTGATTGGATCACAGTTGATATGCTCTGTGTATCTGGATCTAATATAGATGCCATGGCCAGATTCTGGGAGTAGAGAGAAACTTTTAGCAGTTAAAGACTGCCAAGGGAGTTAGGAACCTAGGTTCCATGACCTAGCCTAATAAAATTCTTTGAAAAAAATTCTTTTTTTTTTTTTTTTTTTTTGGTTTTTTGGGCACACCCGGTGACGCTCAGGGGGTTACTCCTGGCTATTCGCTCAGAAGTCGCTCCTGGCAGGCACCGGGGACCATATGGGGAACCGGGGGATCGAACCGCAGTCTGTCCTAGGTTAGCGCAGGCAAGGCAGGCACCTTACCTCCAGCGCCACTGCCCGCCCCCGAAAAAAAATTCTTTGGGCAAACTGTGTAATTGCTAATTGTGTCAGTCTTGACAGATGATAATCATCTCATATTATTATGAAACTAAAAAGGCTTAAATATCAAAATAATATGAGTTGTAAAATTTGATATTAATGAAAAAAGGAAATATAGGAGCAAGAGAGATAGCACAGTGGTAGGGCATTGGCCTTGCATGCAGCCAATGCAGGTTGGACCTGGGTTTGATTCCCAGCATCCCATATGGTCCCTCGAGCCTGCCAGAAGCAATTTCTGAGCTCAGAGATAGGAGTAAAATCCCTGAGCACTGCTGGGTGTGGCCATAAAAAAAGGAAATATAAAAAAGTATTTTAAATCTTTGTACAAACTTTCAATTAGCTAGAAAAATCTCTAAACTTAATATTAGCCAATGTCTGCTAGTGGTAATATTAATATTATAGTGACATAGTATCTTTATTTTCTGAGTTAGCATAATTATAAGAAACTGAACTCTACAAATAAATGTGAAAAAACAAAGACTAATATAAAATGCATTCAGAAATGAAGCAAAAGTTACGAAGAGAATGTGTTCTATAGTTGGTTAGTGTAAATAATAGTTCATACATAGCAAAGGTGAAGGATCAATATTTAAGCTAAAATCAATTTTATAATATTCAACAGTACTCCTCAAAAAAAGAGCTACTGAAATTCTCTATTTCAGAAAATGAACAAAGCAGAAAAAATTTAAGTAAAATCTTAGCATCTTTAGATATTATTTTTGGCAATGTTGATTCTATTTCTGGTTTTGTATGCCTTTTATATCTATGTTGATGAATAATTGTCATCAAGTTTTTTGTTTGTTTTTTTGTTTTGGGGCCACACCCGGCGGTGCTCAGGGGTTACTCCTGGCTGTCTGCTCAGAAATAGCTCCTGACAGGCATGGGGGACCATATGGGACACCGGGATTCGAACCAACCATCTTAGGTTCTGGATCGGCTGCTTGCAAGGCAAACACCGCTGTGCTTATCTCTACGGGGGTCATCAATTTTTAACTGTTTGTCTTTGCATAATACCAGCTAGTAGACAAAGGCAGTAATAGGAATTGAAAATGGAAGTCCTTCATGCACTCCACCCCCAGGTCTAATTGCAAAAAGTGCTTTTGTCATTGTTGCTATTGTTGGTTGCATGTAAAGAAACTTTAACATGATAAAATTTCAAACTTTTCAAAAAAAAAAAAAAGGGGGGGGGGCCGGGAGATAGCATGGAGGTAAGGCGTTTGTCTTTCATGCAAAAGGTCATCAGTTCGAATCCCGGTGCCCCATATGGTCCCCCGTGCCTGCCAGGAGCAATTTCTGAGCATGGAGCCAGGAGTAACCCCTGAGCACTGCCGGGTGTGACCCAAAAACAAACAAACAAAAAAAAAAAAAAAACAAAAAAAAAATTTCAAACTTTTGTTCTAAAACTAACTGCACCTAAATCTAAAAAAACCTGTCTGTAAGAACCGAAGACAAGACAATATACAGTCAACTATAGACGTCAGCAAAAGAACATAGACCAGAAGAATGAAAGGACTTAAGGCAAGTAAATTTAAAAATTAAAAATTACAAAGGAATTTTGAAAGATAGTCATATGGAAAGTCATTTTTTTTTTTTTTGTGGTTTTTGGGTCACACCCGGCAGTGCTCAGGGGTTACTCCTGGCTCTATGCTCAGAAATTGCTCCTGGCAGGCACGGGGGGCCATATGGGCACCAGGATTCGAACCGATGACTTTTTGCATGAAAGGCAAACCTCCTTATCTCCTGGGCCCCTGGAAAGTCATTTTTTGAAGTAAGGAGTAGGTAGAGTCTTCTGCTGATGATAAAAGGCAAAGATACTGCCAAAATGACTGAATGTTAGTTATTATATTCTAAATAATAAATAAGCCCTAGCTTCTATGTTCTGGAATTGAAAACCAATAATAGAATAAGCTAAGTTTTAGGGTGCATGTATATTAGTAATTGGCTATCAAACCTGTTTCACTTATTTAACAGGTCAAGATTGAGACTGGAATTTAGAGTCACTGTATGCAGTAGTCAGAACTGTAGCTATGTAGAAAGATTCCTTCCACTTTCCCTACAGCTTTTGTGTTTCTGGCATTAGTAAAGTCACTAAAGTGCAAAAAATGAAATCTGTGTGGGAAAATTAATAGCCCATGATGGCATTGGTCAGTAGTGTATGAGAGAGCAACCACTGCAAACTATTGTGCAGGATAAATGCTGGCCCATAAAGTTGCAGAGAGCAGGGATAAATGGTTATGGATCATAAGTCACAGCCCAACATGAAAGTAAAATATAGAAAGGGCATTTGGCAGAAAAGGAGGTACCATTAAAAATTTCTGAACAGAAAAGAAGTGCAAAAGAACATAGCTGTACTAAATTTGAATCTGGCAAAATTGTTTATGGAATGAGTTGCTGCTGTTTGTTTGAGGAAGAATGACGTCAAGATGCAACAAAATATAAAAGCATATTTTTTATGCCTGGGGGAAAAGAGAGCAAAAATGATTCCATATACTGAAATACTGAAGTAGACATGAGGTTGAACTCTTCACCTGGGAAAAGCACATTTGGAAAAGACTTCTCCACTAATGTGATAAAAAAGAATTTAGGAAAAAGTTATGTATAAGCTTTGGGGTTTTTTTTTTTTTTATGTGGAAGATTTTTATCTGTACATCTAGCAAAAAAAAATAGACTTTTCTTTCCTTGTTTTATATAGGGAAGGTATTTTGTTGGTAATATTTACTCAACCTCTCTAAGTTCCCTTTTTTTTTTTTTTTTTTTTGAGGCATTAAAGTTGAGCCAACTGTTATACCCTTAGGCTTTGGCCCTGGACTCCTCTATGAGTAATTGATGTTTTTATTTTAAAAAGGGCCGACGATATTACTGGAAAAATCACTCATGTAACTCACATTGTTGTCTTCAGAAATTACAAAACTATATCAAACTATATAGAAGTCATTTCTAATTTCCCAGCAGAGTAATAGGATGGATTCAAAGCAAAAAAGAGAGATGAAAGAAGCAAGATGAGGCTCACTGCAATAGTTCTAGCCAGTTAATGGGAGCCTAAGTTGCTGGCAGAGAAAATGGAACAGCAAAATTATGTTACAAAACAAAGAGAATTTGGAGTAAGAGGAGAAAGGTTAAAAGTTAAGAGAGCTTGAGGAATTTTAAAGAGAAATAAAGTAGTAAATGGAACTCTCCTCCCATCCCTTTTTTTAATCTTATAATGAAGTCACACAGACTGTTACACTAAGCAGGCTTTGGTTCTCAAATAGTGGGGCGCACCCCCGGAGGGGGGGTGGCGCGAGGCTCCGTAAAGGGGGGCGCATTTGGCCTTGGCAAACACTGTCATAACAAGCTAAGCTCTGTGTTTATGTCTCTGTATGTCTCTGGAGCTGAGAGTTGCTATGTCCTGCTTCAAACCCCGCTTTGAAAAGCTATGCATTGCAAAACGTGCTCATTGTAGCCATTAATCCAGACATCACCTCTGATTTAAAAATAAGCTCAAATTATTTTATATATTTTTGTTTTGCAGGTTAAAGTTTTTTAAATAAAGATACTATTTACAGTCGCGTGGGGGGGTGCGGAAAATGTTT
>PVKC010045150.1:0-11450 GCA_004027635.1 Crocidura indochinensis | reverse complement strand
CTTGTAGGCTATTTTCAATTCTATAGGCAACTACTAGAAAAATAAAGAACACAAAAAAGAAGAAAAGTCACAGAAAAAATGGCAGGAAAAAGCATTAACAGTGAAGAATATTTGTGAGAACCCAAAGTGAAAGCCCTGCCTAAGTCATGTTCCTTGTCCATAGACAGAACAGCGACCACTGCTACTTTATATTTTATATTATTTTATAGGAAAATGCAGAAAGAATTGCAAAAGTGAGAAAAAATTTATCCCATCAAAGACAAACTCATAAAAAGGCTTAAGCCTTCTAACCAGCCAGCACAAACTACAAAAGTATTATTTGGAAGGTATTTGAAATATGTGGTACTATTAGAGCAGTGGTCCTCAAACTATGGCCCACGGGCTACATATTGTATTTGTTCCTGTTTTGTTTCTTCACACATCAAAATAAAATGTATGCAGTGTGCATAGGAATTTGTTCATCATTTTTGTTTTTACTATAGTCTGGCCCTCCGATGTCTGAGGGACAGTGAACTGTCTGAGGGACAGTGAACTGGGCCCCTGTTTAAAAAGTTTGAGGACCCCTAGATTAGAGCAACCACAGCAATAATAATAAAATTGACTTAGACTTAACACTAAACAATGACAAAACAAAATATGAACCCATATTTTAGGTGAAACCCTATTAATGCTATGATCCATACCGTGAAAAGTATATATTCATCTTAATTGAATATTGATATCCTATATGAATATACATTTTAATATATGACATATATATAAATTGCAAGGAAAGAAAATTAAACTGATAAGAAAGAAATTAGCAGAAGAAGAAACATAAAAAGTGAGTCAAATTGACAGGGTATAGAACTGTGATTAATATAAAAATAAATTTAATTAAAGAGAATAACATAAAAGATCAGATGAATATGTTTAGAGATAATTTAAACAGCTGTGAAAAATAATCAAACTCTAGAAATGAAAATGGAGTCAGTATTAATTTTGAAAAGCTTATCTTCAATTTAGTGTATGAAGATAGAACAAGAAACTTTTATATATGTTCATAAAAATAATCTAATATAAAAATATAACAAAATAAAGCATTAATAAAAATAAAAACATCACACATGATAACAATGGAAAATATATTTTGTGTACTTGATAAAAGAGAAAAATAATTTAAAGGAATTATATTTGCATTTTCAGAACATTTTAAGTTAAACCAGAATATAAAGGAAAAGGTAAAAGCTCCAAGGAATTAAAATTTATGCTGGGGCCCGGGAGATAGCATGGAGGTAAAGCGTTTGCCTTTCATGCAAAAGGTCATCGGTTCGAATCCCAGTGCCCCATATGGTCCCCCGTGCCTGCCAGGAGCAATTTCTGAGCATGGAGCCAGGAGTAACTCCTGAGCACTGCCGGGTGTGACCCAAAAAAAAACCAAAAAAAAAAAATGTATGCCAATAAAAAAATATCTGGGGCCTGTAGATTAGTCACTGACATATGGAGAACTCAGAACTTGTCATTGTAATTATTATAGCAATAACATGTTCAAATAACTGAAAATTGATAAATTTCATTCAATATATTGAGAATTGAGATAGCAATTTGAATTGTTACCTTGAAAACTGGAAATTCAGGCAAATCTACAGAATCATGGTCCAGATATTTTAACTGGAAAAGAAAAAACTATAGATATAAATGTTTATAAAACATATATAAAGACAATAGTTTCCACATACTCTAAATATATTTCCTACATATATAATTTAGTGAGCATGTGCTATATATACTAATAAATTACTGTTTAATGAAATCTATACTTTATAGTTTGCTTCATTTCTACAATATTACTCTTTTTGTTTTCTTACTTGTTTTGGCCACACCTGCCTATGCTCAGAGCTTAGCTGTGACTCTGTGGTCAAGATTACTTTTGGCATTTCTTGAGGGACCAAATGGGGTACATGAGATTGAACCAAACAGTAGTATAAAAGGCATGTGCCTTGTTCACTGTTCTATTTCTCAATCTCAGAAAGATACTTTTTAAAACATCCTGTCTCACATACTTTCTAGACAATAATCCCACTTTGCCTATAATTTTTGTACCACATATTTTTTATCTCATGACTCCTTCTTACATTTCTCAGAAATATATACTATCCTTAGATTTTCTCAAACTATGTATTTATCTAGCAGAGACTTTACTCATCAGAACTTTCTCCTCACAAAATTTTCTCATGAAACACTTCTTTCTCAGAAATTCTCTCTTCAAAAATTCTTCTTGTCGCTGTTCTCTCAAAATTTCTCTCCTCAGATAGATTTATCTTCTAGAAACACCATTATGTTTAGATGCTATAATTTTCAGACAAATAGATCTCAAAATTCCAGAAAGACAAATTTATTTTAAATTTAATAAAGATGAAAATGCCATCATGTATAAAATATTCTTATGTTAAAAGTAAGCAAATATTTAAGAACATTTAGAAAAACAATGTGTAATATTATGAGGAAAGTTATCAACAGCAGATTTATTTTAAATTTGAAGATACAGAACTTTGTAATATAATGTTAGTATACACACCTTTAGTATACACACTTTGTAATATAATGTTAGTATGCACACATCTGTGTGTACATCATATATATAGGATGCATACATACACAGCTACAACATAAAACTTTATACCTAGCAATAAATTGCATTAATTGAAGTATAGTTTTGGATCTTGTTAAATTAGAATAAACACTGTACTAAACACTAAATATTCCACTGCTTAAAAATATGGAAATAACTAACTTGTGAGAAATTTTGTAAACTCTGAAAACATGGTAGTTAGATTAGAAAGAAAAAAAACTCAAGCTTATTGACATAGTTTTCATGTTTCATACCTATAGGTTTAACAATATTTATGGTTGTATGGTTGTATGGTTTATGTTACCCATAAACCATGTAGTGATCTAAAAAAAAAAGCTGCCAAGAGAATTCCTATATATCATCCTTGAAAGAGGCCAAGAAAGGACAATTATGAGATTAATTTGATTTTGTACTTTTTGCTTTTTTTTACCACCCTCCTGACTCCAGGATATTATAGTAATTAGGCTTCAGTTAAGAATCAACAAAGGTCAAAAAAGGTAACCTAAAATGCTGAGAGAAAAGTCTTCCATTTGGTTAGTTATTAATAAGTGGATGACCCCAGAATGTGAGGTTTGTGGAAAAAAATCTCATTATCTTTCTCCCCAAAACATAACCAATAAATGGAAATGTATGACAACACAGTAAGGTCAAAGCATCAGACATTTATCCACAGAATTAAGAAAAAATGTTGATATCCACAGACTATGAAGAAATCTAAGGAGAGAAAAGATGTGGGAATAAAGAAAACAAAATTTGAATATTTTATACTGTTGGAAGTGTAAGGAACTAAATTAATTATTTTAACCTCACACTAAATATAGGGTTCCAGAGTAGAAGGAAGAGACCATACATTTGGACTAAAGTTTAACAGTTTAATCCATCTGCCAACAAGATTCCCCAGCCTGGCCAGCAGGGACCATCCCTGAAGGAGATGAGCCCTGCCCAAGGTCATGATGAAGATTATACAGGGAAGGGATATAGGGATGTTCAAACTTTCTAATCTTTAAAATGATTGGCTCTTGTCTAGGAGTACCTATTGCTCACTTGTCCTTCCCTGATAGGCTACCTGGTATGGCTAGTTAGATTGAGGTGGGGTCTATGGAAATAGGATTGTGAAGCCCCAGCACGTGACTCACACTATGTAGACCTTACAAAATGGTGTTTCTCAAAAATGGTTTTTACAAAATGGTGATCCTCCTTGTTCAGAATTCAGGTCCCAACACTGAATAGTATAACTGCAATCTAAAAGAAAGAAAAATATTCTGTTGGTTTTTCACAGAACTGAAATTATTCATTACAACAAAAAATATTTAGATATAATTTAAATCACCTGACACAATAAGATCTTGAAACATTCAAATATGACTAAGATAATTAATTCAAAGAAAGTTTGATTACTGTTTCAGTGGCAAACTCTAGGACAAAGTTAGTAGAAAAATATTTCATAATAAAGATAACACATAAAATTAAAAAAATATATTTTTTTCAGTTAGAAATGAAAGAGAAAATAAGTGAAGAGAAAAACTTTATTCTATTTTCTTGTTTTAGGAGAGGAGTTGAAACATAGCTAGCAGAACTCAGTGGCTACTCCAAATTCTATACTGTATGGCTTCTTCTGTGGCCTCGGGATCAGGCATGCTAGGGATTGAACCTTACCATCTGAACAAAAATATGCACTGAACCTATAGAGCTATTTCTTCAATTTTAATATATAATTTAGAGATTACAGGGTGCTACTGCTGGATTCAGTCCAGCAACGCAAACATGGTTTGATGAATCCTGCCTTAGGGAAGTGGGTTGCACTAACTAGTATAAAATATGAAGAAATGATGAGACCACACAAATGAATTGTATAGGGACACACGTTCTTGCAATAGTGTGACAAAAGTTAATCTCCATGCTGGGAGCATATCAGTGCAAAAACAGAGTCTTAGGCATGAAAAGAATTTTCACATTGACAAAAGGCAGCAGTGTAGAGAAAATAGAAATATTAACAGTAGGCTTGATAGTATATATATATAAATCTTAACTATCTGAGAAGTCCTGAGTTAGAGGGGGAAGGTAGCATAACAAAAAGTGGAAACTGCTTGGCTGCTATTTGGGTAGCAGAGAGCTAGGTCAAAGAAATGTAAATTTTTGTGCCTGGTTAAGAGCTACAGTGACTCAGCTGAGGTCATAACATGGCTTTTAGATATAAATAGGGCTGACAGAGAAAGAGAGAAAACTTTTCTTAGTTTTGGTTTTTGGTGCTAAGAATTCTCTGAGCAAAAGAATTTGATTGAGGCCATATTGTGACCTGTAAATTTACAAGGGAGAAATAAGCCAAATAATATGAAGGGAATATTATGACAGTAATCTAGTTATCCATGTAGGGGCAAAGCATCCTCAGTAGGCCTTCTGGTCAAACATTTCTTGGGGTGACTATGTTATCCATATCAGGAATAAAATTCATCTGATAGGCCTACTGAATCGCCCTATAATGGAGATGACTATGTGTGGTCCGACAACAGGGTGATAAAACAAAATTAAGATTTTTTAAAGGAAACAATTTTCATGCTGGCACAATCACAAAAATGTATAAACACAATTTCTCTTGTTATATGATGTTATTGTAGTACTTAATAGCTATGGAAAATCTGATCAATTTGACAGAATAAATTCTTAATAATTAAGTTATTTAATTTAGAACTTAGTCCTTTTCAATATAGAGTCTCAAAATCAAATTAAAAATTTACTACTAGTTTTGGTTGTAATACCAATAACCTTAATAAAAGAAGTATTCAATCTGCCATTTATTTTGCTATTATATCTTCCCACTCATTTCTATATGCACTATCCTTTGATGGTCAGAAGCTCGAAGAAATTATTGTAATAAAAAGTGTGTGCAAAAATGTAGTGTTGAGTTTATAATTTCATTTATTTCTTATAAACAGTCCAGTTTGAGGTTTTAACTCTAAAGTGTTGAATGATACATAAATAAATTGAGAACATGATATATGAATATTATTCAGATATAGAAACAATGAAATTTTGTCATTTGTGCAAATATCTACAAACCTTGATGGAATAATGTTAAATGACATAAGTCAGAGAAAAAAAATAACATGGTCTTGTTTACATATGTTACCTAAGAGAACAAGCACAAAAGTAAATAAATATTTTCAGATGTGAAACTACAAAAAACAGACTGGTTATTTTCAGATATAGGTGTATGTGAGAGAAAATAAAAGAGTTAAAATATTCAAATCCTCAGAGCTTTAGGAGATGGAATGTAATATACAGCAGAAGGATGCAATTTATAAATTTGGTGTTATATTTGACAGCTTCTATGTATAGATATCATCTCAATTGCTTACACCAAGGACAAAACTTTGTCAGACTGTTTTGTGATGAATATTAACTATATTAATAGAGGTAATCATGTTTTAATGATTATAAATATTTAAATAATATCTTGCATCATTAATTAGATTGGTCACTTAAAACTATGTGTTAATGATATAAAAGCAAAAATAAATTAGGGAACTTATGTTTAATGGTCAGATTTTAGATTTCAATTTTTAGGTTATGTTACTAAAGTTAAAAAATCATGATACAAGGGCTTATCTTGCACACAGCCTAGGACAGACCTTGGTTTGATCCCCAGGCATCCCATATGATCCCCCCTGCCTGCCAGGAGTGATTTCTGAGTATATACCCAGTAGTAACCTTCACTGGGTGTGGCCCTACAACCTGAAAAAAAATCATGATACAATTCAATGAATTATAGTTGGAAATACTAGAAATCTGCCGACTGGACTCTTCAGTATATTATACACTTGATTCATGGTCATTGCACATAAAACTTAATTCTTTTGCCTTTATCTTTAATATCCTTAAAATAATATGTAGACACAAACTTTAATTTGTCCTTTGATTTTATATAATAATAAATCAGATTACCATTATCCTCCTGCAAAAATAGCTAGAGATGTTCTCTGAAATATTTTGTTTCCCTGTCAATGCCCAATCTTCAAGATACATTTAGCTTTCCTTTTTATTAAGTCTCTGACCTCTCAGTGTCTGTCTTTCTTTCTTCTTTTTCTTTTTCTCCCTTTTTCGCCTGCACAGAACCTTTCATCTTTTGAATTTTCATTATGCCTTTTTATATTGCTATAATATTGCAACTGATCTTCACCTCTCCCTAAAATTTTCATCAGTTTGTCCTATTTATAAAATAATATTTTGTTATAAAATGGGTATTTTCAGTCCTTTATATATATAATATATATATTATATATAAAACATTATTTAAAGACAATATGAGCTGTGTCCATGACAAACAACTGCAATTCTGACAATGGCCCAGCTTCTCTACTTATCTGTGGCTCTCTGCAGAGACACCAATGTAATCAAAACAACATATATGCTGGTATTTAGACTTACATCACTAGGCCTTTTTAAAAAAAAAAAATAAGTGCATCCTTGTTATCCTTTTGAAAGCCCTGGCAGCCTAAATCATGACCCACAAAAGATGCTGTAGCTGCAATATGGCATTCCCTATTTTAATAGTTAAATGAAATTGTTTACTTCATGGAACATGTATGCATTGGGGATAAATGCTAAAGTATATTAAAATTGTATACATTAAAACAGCACAACTAATTGCTGGTGCTTTGTGAATCAACTCATAAATCTTAACTTATATTTTAAAAGCAACCTTTCCTTCAACTATGTTAGTCAATATCCTATCAAGTGACCACCACATTTTAAGTTCATATCCCTTTAGTGCATTAGCAACACTGCTGACAGACTGCTGTTTCTAAAGTATAGATTGGGTTCTATAACTTCCCACATTAATAGCTTCAGTGGCACCACATTGTCTACAGAATAAAAGTCAGGATTGGTGACATTGTCTTGGACCTACTAAAATATGACTCTACATTTCCTTTTATGCCTCTTTTCCAATAGATCCTATCTGCCTCCAACAACATTTTTGAGTCTATCATGACTTCTAATAACATTTGCCTCTTCTTGCTATCATTGTGCTTGAATGTCACATTTATTGGATAATTTGTACTAAAAAAAACTACAACTTTTCCAATTTACCTTGACTTATCTCTCCCTGATATCATTAGTGATTATTCTAAAACCACGAACACCTAGCAAAAATTTTGCAGTAACACTATTATGTCTTCTTTAAATTTATATTACTTATCTGTTATACAGCATAGTCCTCAAGTTTATGGACTAGTTATTTAGCTTTTGCTTCTAAGTGTGTAACATCCTGTTTTATAAAGGCTTGATAGATGTTAATTAAATAGAATATAAATTTATATTTATATAATAATCATATTCATAGTTTTATCAATCTTAATGTTATATTTTAACATAGTATATAAACTGTATATAGTCTATATGTATATCAAATATATACTTATAAGTAATAAAATATTTCAATCATTTATCAATCATCAGAAATTGGGTAGTTTTGTTTAAGCAAAACTTCATAGAAAACAATGATTCAAGTTTGATATTTTAAAATATGTCATCCAATGTCAGAAAATATTATCACAGACAATGGCACAGGAGGGGAAATATCCTGAATATATCAATTCCTAAATAGACTACCACCTCCACATACTTTATTTATAAATGTATTTATATTTTTATTCATTAAAATATGTTTGACATACTATTTCTGCCCTTTATTCCACTGTGTGCTTCCTATTTATTTTCTTATACTGGCAGTATCTATAAGGAGACCTTCTGTAGATAAAGAGAACCTCTTTTGAACACTGTTCAGTTCATTGCTAAGCACCATGCCATTTAAGAATATATTGTCTAACAACTTTTAGAGGAATCCCTTTATCGTTCATATTATCCAGAAACTATGCTTGCAAAAATATCTATGTATATATAGCACATATCTATATGTAGATCACAACTATTTACAATTTAAAAATTCTTCCTATGACATCCTTAAATTCATTTGTGATATAAAAGTATAGTATGATTTTCAGCAATTTGATTGCTGAAATTGTCAATTTGATTTCCTCATTTAGGAAGTTTCCCATGAAATTACAAGTGAGAACTAAAAATAAATTACTGTATTTTCTGGAATATAAGATGACTTTTTAACACATGAAAAACTTCTTAAAAGTCAGGGGTCCTCTTATACACTGGTATACGGCATGCTGAAATTTACTCCAGCTTCAGGAACAAGTGATCCTCCCCTCTTCTTACCACCTCATTCCATCCAGCTGCCAGGCATCATCACTCAGTCCTCTGTTTATCCTGATTCATCTTTCAGGGCACACAGAGGAGCTGAGTTACATAGCACTGTATCCCATCCAGCCTCCAGGTGTCATCACTGGTATGCTGCTTTCAACTGCTCAGTTCTCTGTTCAGCTTTTATTGGACACAGAAGAGGCTCTCTGTCTCCCTCTAGCAGTCCTTATTAATCACTGCACCCAAGACCTCTCTTAGAGGGCTCTCTCAATGTAGAACACAATTTAAA
Organism: Crocidura indochinensis; assembly: GCA_004027635.1. Classification (NCBI taxonomy): domain Eukaryota; kingdom Metazoa; phylum Chordata; class Mammalia; order Eulipotyphla; family Soricidae; genus Crocidura; species Crocidura indochinensis. The sequence continues at coordinate 2,340 of PVKC010045150.1, read as the reverse complement.
AAAATCACAGTCACTCACTACAAATGACAAATGTAAAATGATTGTTAGCACTCCCAAATCTAGCTTTACTAAATATGTACTATTAACCTTCGAGGGTTCTACTCTTTATCTCTTACATTTTTTTTTAAATTTCCATTTGGTGTGCATTAAAAGAGAGGTAGTTTTATAAGGAGAATATAGTCTGAACCTTATATTTTTACAGGAAAATAGGGGGTCATGTTATACGCCAGAAAATATAGTACCAATTTACTGAAAGAATATGAGTCATAGTTTTCCATGCAAATTACAAGGGTTGGTAAGATAGAACTACAAATGTGTATTATAAATATAAACTAAGCTAAACAGCATATTTATCTTTGTTGGTGAAAATTGCACAGTCAATATATATTTTCTGGGAGAGACAATAGATAGCTACTGAATTTTTCAGCACCTTCTGATTTTCATATCTTCTACAGATGTCATGCCTTGAGAAATATATAAGAGAATTATGTCGTGTGTGTACTCTGATTCAATTAAATTTTGAACTTGAGGTCTAAGTAGAAGGTCAGAACTCAGTAAGAATATATATGAGTAAAATAACTTGTCTTTTGATTCTGAAAATAAAATCTCAATGGAGAGGGAAGCCTGGTTATATTCTAGTTTATCACTTCTGAAACATATAGGTTACTGGGTATTTAGAATACTTATTTAATTTACATGTAAAAATTACTGGATATTCAGAATACTTCAAGAGAAAGTAAAATAGGAAGAGCAAGAACCTTAGCATAACTTGGTACAAAATCAAGTACTAATTATCTGCTAAATATTGAGCTCCTTTTCTTAAAAAATATTGTTACTGTTTATTTTAAATATAGGAAAACACATTTCCCATAAACATGTAATACTTAAGTACAAAAATTTGTTTCTTTTTTAGAAGCACATGTTTTTTATTTCAGTTTACAGTACTATTCATTACTTCTGTTATAGTTCATTTTTGTTTTAAAATGGTTGAAAACATATAAAATCAATGATAGACTTGGATATTATTATCTTCTTTAGCTTCTCATGAGATAGTATTTTTTTCTTATTACCTATTTTGGGTCCTGAGTTATTTTAGGTAAGAGCATGCTGGAACATTTATTTTATTTCATTCTTTAAAAGTTTTCTCAATGAGAATTAACCATGTTCTAAGTATGTACATCTTATTGTTCCTTTATTTTGCAGTGTTTAAGAGTACTGATATGGTTTATAATTTATTCTACATGAAATATTTTATCAATTTAAATATAAAGAATATTTTGACAATTATGAAATTTCATTGAGGAATCACATATGTATATTAATATTTATTCTGTTTAAGATTATCATTCAAAATTTTTTTAATAATTTACAAACATGCATAGCTATCAATAGGTTAAATTTTGGAATTGTTCCTTTACTACAGGATATATTCTTATCCTAATTTCCATTTATTTTACAAGCTCATCTTTCTACTTTCTTTCTAGATTTAAATTTTCTTTATAATTATGATAAATGGAACTAGGCAATTGAGGAAGTGTTTTTGACAGGATTTTGTCACTCATTTAAAATTGTATCATAAGTCATTATATTTTACTTGTATAGGATACTACTTTTATCATTGTCTATATTATATTTGAATTGCTGATAGAAGAATTCTACTTTTTGGTTTCATGAATAATTCTGCTAATAGCTTGGTATACATATATTTAGACATCCAGCTTTAATTTCCTCAAATAGTTGCTTGAGAATAAAGAGAATAAAGTTTCACAGAAAACTATAAATTTGTATTTTAAATGCATATAAATATTTTTCAAAAATTTTGCATCATTTTGCATTGTAACAAAAATGTGTAAATATTCCATTTTTCCACATTGTCACAAACACTTGCATAAAGACAGTCCTAGATAAATACTAAAGTATTTCATATTTTAAAACTGCATATATGATATTTCTGCAGTCTAGATATAATTTGTAAATATATATATGATAAAGCAATATTTTCCTCAATATTTCAATTTCATTTACTAGTGTTATTTTTCCTCAAAATGACTTAACTTTTTATTAATAATTTTTATTTTAACCCAAATGGATTACAAATCATTCACAATAGTATTTTAGGTACATAATGACATTGAATCAGGGGCCCCCAGTGTTTTTTGAAAAAAAAATTTGGGGGGCCGGGCGGTGGCGCTGGAGGTAAGGTGCCTGCCTTGCCTGTTCTAACCTAGAACGGACCGCGGTTCGATCCCCCGGTTCCCCATATGGTCCCCCGTGCCTGCCAGGAGTGACTTCTGAGCGCATAGCCAGGAGTAACCCCTGAGCGTCACCGGGTGTGACCCA